>CM062816.1:1613908549-1614166765 GCA_031772625.1 Pinus tabuliformis | reverse complement strand
GCCTCTATAACAACATCAAAAAGCCAAAAAGCAGACCAGAAAAAGTTCCATCCCTAAAAACACATAGAATCCTTTTTCCAAACTTTCAGGGGTGCGTAAACATCCATCGGAATCTAATTTTTTTTATGTTAACAATATCAACATATCCAGCTACGTATTAAAATACAGGAAAACATGTAGAATCCTTTACCAATACATTGATGAGTTCGTAACTATGCTATAAGAATGCTACTTTTAACTGTACCATCAAATCCAACTATACTCTACAATAAGCCTAGGTATCCATATTTTGGCACATTCCTAGAAAAGCTCAAAATGTCAAGGGTATGATAATGTTTCGATTTATAGTATTCAAATTACATATGGAAAATAACGATCCAGCAAAATGCCTTTTACAAGAATTGGTAATGTTTTTTGAAATGACAAGTCAAAGTAAAAGCAACATTCCTCTATCTTATAGATTATTTGTGGATTTGATAATACCCCCACTTTAGCCATACATATCACCGACAACTTGCAACTTCAGTGAAAACAAAAAAAAGTAACATATATAACAAACGCCTACCTTCAATAGTATTGATCATAAGATCAACAGAAACTCTACCCAAATGCGACAAGTTCCCTGCTAGATACACAGTTACAGAGAATTGAATATGAGCAAACATGGAAACCTTTGAAACAATCTGCAACAGAATTTGAATTTTGTATGAAAACTTAGTTTGGCATACCAGTCTGTTGTACTTCCTGGAGAACATTGATGTCAAAACCACCTGAGAATTTGCCTCCATTACCTAACAATGCCAAAACAGAGACATAGACATGAAATCATCTCGATTTTTGAACAGAAGCATTTACATCTCTCTCTATATATATGAATATATATAAATATTTATAACACCATTGAACATTTAGTACAGTTTCCATCCCTTCTGCAAACTGCATTCATATCACTATCACTATTATAATCAAACAATCCTTCAAAATTAGATTGCAACCGACAACTTCAAAACATGCATACCAGTGACAACAATGGCCTTCACATCATTTCTCCTCGTTGCTTTGTCATATTTTTCTTTCAAGCCTGCAAGAACTGTAAATAAAACCAATTGAACGGTTACTACAGATATTAAGTTAAATGATAACACATATGCTAATCCATTACTTACACCAAGATATCAACACACAAATGCGTATGTCATTAAGCCTTCTCTTTCAATGAACATAAAATTATGACGTAGTCAATTACTTACTGGATAGTAATATGATGAATTTGGTAAGGTTGACCTATGATTTGGAATTGGTATGTGCAAGGTTCACCGAAAGTTTGTTCTTGAAATTTATTACAACGATGAATGGTTCTATGTTATGATGATCTTGATAATGCTGATCTACAATCTAGAATCTGCATTATGAGATTCCCTAATGGAAAGAGCTCTTTCTTGAAATTAATTATCACAATTAAGGGTTCAACCAATTAGTAATATGTATTTGTTCTATATATTGCTCTAACTTTTACGCTATGCATTCCACATTATGTATTTCTCGTAATCAACTATGATTTTATTGCAAGACTTGAATATCCTTTCTTTCCATAGGCTTATCAGCATATTTCATTACTCATTTTCACAGCAAAGAATGTCCAAGATAGTTCTCATTTTTCTAACTATGCTCATAATTTGTAATCTCAAAATCACATCTCTGATTGCGAAGGTGTCATAAGGCTGACCTGATTTTATGTTTGTACTCCCTTTTCTCATTAACAAGACTTCAGAGTCCCATATTTTTTTTAACACCTCCTTCTAAAGATTCTTTAAAAGCAGATAGTTTGCATTAACTTGCAGCTCAATCTCAGGACTATATCAGGCAAGCATCCATAAAAATGAAGATGACTCTGACAAGAGTAGACTCCTCGATTACTTTAAGCTTTGCCCACTCTATCCATAATTTGCCAAAAAAAGTGAGAATTCGGTACAACTTCTACAATGTAATGCTAGTTTGGCCAAAAAGCAGCTTCTTCAGAAAAACAAAGAAGCATGAGAAATTTAAAGAATGTCGCCAGACTATTCTAATTCGTCTGAGTCAAATTTCCAAGTTCAACTCTGTTCTTTGAGGAAACCAAATCTAACTTGACCCCGAGTTATATATTCAGAGTCAAGGTCACAGGCAAGTCAAACTAATTCAATAAGTTCCGACTTTCAAGTGATGTTTCAGACTTTTCCATCTCTATCTAAAAGACAGAGAGAACCCAAAAAGACACTCGTTGTGTTTGTTTTTCTAACCTAATTTGACAGCAACCAACCAACAAACCTGTGTCACCTATCGAGAATCCATAGCATTTCAAGTATGTGTATGTATATAAAATCTAAAATGAGTTGTCTTTAATATTCCCGTTTTATAGCTGTCATAAATACTTGTATTAATCAAAAACACATTTTCTCCCCCGAAGGTATTTTTTCCTTTGTTGAGCTATGGTCTAGAGGTCGAGACAGGGAAGTCACCACAATAACAACCCAGGTTCAAACCGCAGCTGGAATAGAGCCCCACTCATGTATGAATCGGCGAAGATTTATAGCACCCGCATTAATAGAGGCTTTATGGGATGAAGTTGGGATTTATTGCTCCCAACAGACCATAAAAAAGTGTTTACCCCTGCCCAGAAAAAGTAAATTTAGTGTATCTTTTACATTCCCAAATCAATTTACAAGTTTTTCCAGAGTTCGAATTAACTCTTGATATTGGGCCTTTACAATTCGTACTCGAAGTTGAGATTGATCACTTTGACAATTTAATTTCCAAACTGTTGGGCTTTGGCCAAGCCATTCTCAGAGTCAAGTCTGGTAACTTCAACAATATTGTGCCAAATTTCCACAATTATCATTTTATAGAGTTGTAAAAACTTCTAAACAAAATTTGAATAAAATAAGTTAATTTTCTTTCCTTAAAATTATCACTCCCCGGATCGTGCTAGGATTTTCAAAATGAAGTTTTCAGAATCTGCAGACCTCTTTATACCAATCTGAATTCAACACCAAATAATTTATCTTTTCTATCAGAAAATCAATATTTTATCTCACAAACAGGTTTCCAGTAGATTTGACGATTAACCCTAGCTTTTACTAGAATGAAAACGAAAATAGCATAAAACATGTAATAATTAATACTAAAAAAACAACAATTAAAACCCTTTTAAACCTAAAAACATCATGAAAACAAACATCTGATCCTTAAATCAAGCATCATTAAAACCCTCAAATACATAAAAATTTCAGTTTCAGCTCAGATTTTATGATTTCTATTTTCAATTTTGTAAAAAATCATTTCCAGCCCTTACGTGTTACTGCCAGAGCATTGACCGACGGATTGGTCAGCTTGATTATGGAAAATCCATCGGCTCCAACCTCCATGGTCACTTCCACCTTCACCATGATTCATATCTGTGCAAAGATTCTCAGACCTGTGACTTAGATCAAACCTGCGCCTAAAATTTCAGAATTGTCCCTAAATTTTCAGACATGTAAAAATACCAACAGTCCTGAAGATATACAGAGCCATGTCAAAGAATTCAGAGAAACATTGCAGTTGTTTGAGGGGATGCATCCTTTTCAGTATTCCAATTTTAATCTTACTATGAATTATCTGGAAAATAAGTAATGATTTGTTTCCAGCGCTGAGACAGCCTTGCTGAGACAGATAAATGTACATTGAGAAATCTTACCTCCAAATCCTAGAATAATCCCAAATTGAAATTCTGGAAACCCAAGCTACGCTTTTGGGGTTGAAATACGAGCATGACAAGACTTCATAAATTAAATACATCCATGATAACTCAAAACATGTAAGTTCCCAAAATTCCCCTTCCAAAACATAAAATTACAAGAGATGGACAATCATTGCCACATACCATTGCTAATTCTAATCCACCACCAAGTGCAAGCCCTTGAATAGCAGCTACGGAAGGTTTCTTAGCCTCTATAACAACACCAAAAGGCCAAAAAGGTCAGAGCCAAAAAAAGGTTCCATCCTAAAAACACATAGAATCCTTTTCCAAACTTTGAGGGGTGCCTAAACATCCATCAGAATCTTAATTTTTTATGTTAACAATATCAACATATCCAGCTACGTATTACAATACAGGAAATACATTGATGAGTTCCTAACTATGCTATAAGAATGCTACTTTTAACTGTACCATCAAATCCAACTATACTCTACAATAAGCCTAGGTATCCATATTTTGGCACATTCCTAGAAAAGCTCAAAATGTCAAGGGTATGATAATGTTTCGCTTTATAGTATTCAAATAACATATGGAAAATAACGATCCAGCAAAATGTATTTTACAAGATTTGATAATGTTTTTTGAAATGACAAGTCAAAGTAAAAGCAACATTCCTCTATCTTATACATTATTTGTGGATTTGATAATAGCTAACATTCCCGACATACAGTACCCCCACTTCAGCCATACATATCACCGACAACTTGCAACTTTAGTGAAAACAAAAAAAAGCAACATATATAACAAACGCCTACCTTCAATAGTATTGATCATAAGATCAACAGAAACTCCACCCAAATGCGACAAGTTCCCTGCTAGATACACAGTTACAGAGAATTGAATATGAGCAAACATGGAAACCTTTGAAACAATCTACAACAGAATTTGAATTTTGTATGAAAACTTAGTTTGGCATACCAGTCTGTTGTACTTCCTGGAGAACGTTGATGTCAAAACCCCCTGAGAATTTGCCTCCATTACCTAACAATGCCAAAACAGAAACATAGACATGAAATCATCTCGATTTTTGAACATAAGCATTTACATCTCTCTCTATATATATGAATATATATAAAGATTTATAACACCATTGAACATTTAGTACAGTTTCCATCCCTTCTGCAAACTGCATTCATATCACTATCACTATTATAATCAAACAATCCTTCAAAATTAGATTGCAACCGACAACTTCAAAACATGCATACCAGTGACAACAATGGCCTTCACATCATTTCTCCTCATTGGTTTGTCATATTTTTCTTTCAAGCCTGCAAGAACTGTAAATAAAACCAATTGAATGGTTACTACAGATATTAAGTTAAATGATAACACATATGCTAATCCATTACTTACACCAAGATATCAACACACAAATGTGTATGTCATTAAGCCTTCTCTTTCAATGAACATAAAATTATGACGTAGTCAATTATTTACTGGACAGTAATATGATGAATTTGGTAAGGTTTACCTATGATTTGGAATTGGTATGTGCAAGGTTCACCGAAAGTTTGTTCTTGAAATTTATTACAACGATGAATGGTTCTACGTTATGATGATCTTGATAATGCTGATCTACAATCTAGAATCTGCATTATGAGATTCCCTAATGGAAAGAGCTCTTTCTTGAAATTAATTATCACAATTATTTGTTCTAGATATCGCTCTAACTTTTACACTATGCATTCCACATTATGTATTTCTCGTAATCAACCATGCTTTTATTGCAAGGCTTGAATATCCTTTCTTTCCATAGGCTTATCAGCATATTTCATTACTCATTTTCACAACAAAGAATGTCCAAGATAATTCTCATTTTTCTAACTATGCTCATAATCTTTAATCTCAAAATCACATCTCTGATTGCGAAGGTGTCATCAGGCTGACCTGATTTTATGTTTGTACTCTCTTTTCTCATTAACAAGACTTCAGAGTCCCATATTTTTTTTAACACCTCCTTCTAAAGATTCTTTAAAAGCTGATAGTTTGCATTAACTTGCAGCTCAATCTCAGGATTAGATCAAGCAAGCATCCATAAAAATGAAGATGACTCTGACAAGAGTAGACTCCTCGACTACTTTAAGCTTTGCCCACTCTATCCAAAATTTGCCAAAAAAAGTGAGAATTCAGTACAACTTCTACAATGTAATGCTTGTTTGGCCAAAAAGCAGCTTCTTCAGAAAAACAAAGAAGCATGAGAAATTTAAAGAATGTCGCCAGACTATTCTAATTCGTCTGAGTCAAATTTCCAAGTTCAACTCTGTTCTTTGAGGAAACCAAATCTAACTTGACCCCGAGTTATATATTCAGAGTCAAGGTCACAGACGAGTCAAACTGATTCAATAAGTTCCGACTTTCAAGTGATGTTTCAGACTTTGCCATCTCTATCTAAAAGACAGAGAGAACCCAAAAAGACACTCGTTGTGTTTGTTTTTCTAACCTAATTTGACAGCAGCCAACCAACAAACCTGTGTCACCTATCGAGAATCCATAGCATTTCAAGTATGTGTATGTATATAAAATCTAAAATGAGTTGTCTTTAATATTCCCATTTTATAGCTGTCATAAATACTTGTATTAATCAAAAACACATTTTCTCCCCCAAAGGTATTTTTTCCTTTGTTGAGCTATGGTCTAGAGGTCGAGACAAGGAAGTCACCACAATAACAACCCAGGTTCAAACCGCAGCTGGAATAGAGCCCCACTCGTGTATGAATCGGCAAAGATTTATAGCACCCGCATTAATAGAGGATTTATGGGATGAAGTTGGGATTTATTGCTCCTAACAGACCATAAAAAAGTGTTTACCCCTGCCCAGGAAAAGTAAATTTAGTGTATCTTTTACATTCCCAAATCAATTTACTTGTTTTTCCAGAGTTCAAATTAACTCTTGATATTGGGCCTTTACAATTCGTACTCGAAGTCGAGATTGATCACTTTGACAATTTAATTTCCAAACTGTTGGGCTTTGGCCAATCCATTCTCAGAGTCAAGTCTGGTAACTTCAACAATATTGTGCCAAATTTCCACAATTGTCATTTTATAGAGTTGTAAAAACTTCTAAACAAAATTTAAATAAAATAAGTTAATTTTCTTTCCTTAAAATTATCACTCCCCGGATCGTGCTAGGGTTTTCAAAATGAAGTTTTCAGAATCTGCAGACCTCTTTATACCAATCTGAATTCGACACCAAATAATTTATCTTTTCTATCAGAAAATCAACATTTTATCTCACAAACAGGTTTCCAGTAGATTTGACGATTAACCCTAGCTTTTACTAGAATGTAAACGAAAATAGCATAAAACATGTAATAATTAATACTAAAAAAACAGCAATTAAAACCCTTTTAAACCTAAAAACATCATGAAAACAAACATCTGATCCTTAAATCAAGCATCGTTAAAACCCTCAAATACATAAAAATTTCAGTTTCAGCTCAGATTCTATGATTTCTATTTTCAATTTTGTAAAAAATCATTTCGAGCCCTTACGTGTTACTGCCAGAGCATTGACCGGCGGATTGGTCAGCTTGATTATGGCAACTCCATCGGCTCCAACCTCCATGGTCACTTCCACCTTCACCATGATTCATATCTGTGCAAAGATTCTCAGACCTGTGACTTAGATCAAACCTGTGCCTAAAATTTCAGAATTGTCCCTAAATTTTCAGACATGTAAAAATGCCAACAGTCCTGAAGATATACAGAGCCATGTCAAAGAATTCAGAGAAACATTGCAGTTGTTTGAGGGGATGCATCCTTTTCAGTATTACACTATCCATGCTCAGTACTGAAAGCGTTCACCTAAAGTCTTATTAAAATATCCAAGCCAAATTCTTTGGTTGAGAAAGGATCCAACCAGAAATCAAAGGAAGTTCAAATAAAGGGTGGATCTATGGAAAATGACAGCAGGAAGGATTCAGATTATACTATCACGGGATTCAGATTATACTGTCACGAATTGTTATTGTCTCCTTGTTGAACCGATTGAGTTAAGAAATATGGAAATTGAATCAATGACTCTTGAACGAATTGCCATAGGATATAATCTATTGGCTTCCTCTGCAATTTGTGTATATCGAATTTTGTGCCAGCAATGGAACAACCTGCTTCCGGCAAACTATTTCATAACTTGGTTTTGTGAGGCGTCTATCACGAAGACGCCATAGTTGGCAGTGTAAGTCAGAGATGTCCTCTTATCAAAACGGATTTTGTTTTGAAGGATAATCATGATGAATGAAGGAAAAAGGAGAAAGCAGAGGACAATCATGTAAAAAAAATTCATAAACCTATCATTAATGAAGTCCAGCAAATCCCTAGGAAGCAAAACAACACTGAGAGAGATGATATGGCAAGGAAAGGGAAACAAAGTAGTTGAAGACGGACCTGACCTGGAAGAAATGATGTTGTGCAGATGTATTCTAAACACAGCTCCAGCGCACGATTTCCGAGAAGGAGACTCCCATCTCTGTAGAATCTTCAGTAATGAGGTGGCTTTTCGCTTAGCGCGGTGAGTGCCTGTCGTGAGAAGAATGTACAAGGAAGGCACCAACGATGGAACCATAGTCACGGTGTTCAGAACATTGTCGCCTCCGTGACGGCACAGCGACAACAGAACCGCCACGGCGTTTTCTTTACCCTTTGGAGAAGCCGAGCGGAGAAGGCCAACCAGAATGGGAATCGTCGACGTCTGGCTAACCGCGGCCAGACCCGGGCGCTGACCGGACAGAACGGCAAGCACAACCAGAGCATCGTCGGCCAGGCCTGGTCGTTCACGGTCCTCTTCCGTCAGAAGATTCACCAGCAGAGGCACCGCGCCCACTTCCACAACCCTGGCCGCGTTGCTGCGGTTAATGGAGAGATTGAACAGGGCAGACACGGCGTCCCGTTTGCCGCGGGGGGTTCCATCGCGGAGAAGCTCGACGAGCGCCGGAATGGCGTCCAGCATCTCTCCAATGAGTTTCTTGTAGTCGTTCACAGCAGAAAGGCTGAAGAGCGTAGCGGCCGCATTCTCCTTCGCTTCAACGCTACGACCGGACTTGAGGACTTGGATTATCGAGTCCAGAGAATCGGCCGCTTCGACGATCACAGCTTTGTTGTTCTCGTAGATGGAAAGATTCAACAGAGCCGTAACCGCGTTTTCCTGCGTCTTAGGGTCTTCAGATGAGAGCAGCGGCACCAGCTGCGATATAGCGCCGGCTTCGGCGATACAGGCACGGTTATCCATCCCGCACTTTGCAAGCAAACGGAGCTCATATGCGACTTGTTTCTGGACTTCCGGCGTGCCAGTGGAGAGCTTCCCTACCAGAAAGGCGGCCGTCATTTTAGTCGCCTCGAGCGCCGCTTTGGTGCTGGCGACGCTCTCCAGCGAAATGTTTCTGCTCCCTTTTTCCGGCTTCTCAAACAGGACGCCACGTTCTTGGCACCATTGATGGATGACGCCGCGTTCTTGGCACCATTGATGGATAAGGAAGTTATCGGAAATCGCCGAGAATAAAGAGAAATTGCACAACATTGCACGACAGATGCCCGCCTAATGTGGACGCCAGGTGTCAACCAGAGAATAAAAAGGACGACAAAACTTTGTTTCAAAGGAAAGCCTATCGGCCTAATTAATGAAAAATAACCATCACGAGGATGATCACAAGTTTAATGCCTTAATTCTCGTATTATGAAAACGAAACGGTGTGATGTGCTGTCCCTAAAACCTGCATCTTCCATTTCGAAAAACGACGAATTAAAGAATGGTATATATAAGACAACAAACTCCCATGTGGAGGTACAAGAACAAAAGGCCATGGAAGTTGTAAATTCCATGGTTTTTCTTAACATTTTCGATCACGTGTTGTTTTGCAAATCATCAAATTTACAGCGAAGATAAATATTGTTGGTCACATCAATTAAATTATATTATTATAATTAAATTTTAACATTATAAATATTGTGGATAATAATATCAATTTGACTAGTTTCAATGTCATAGTGCACAATTTTAACAAAATTTCATTACCCTATATACTTCATTCCCCATGATACTCAAGTTTATATAAAGGCACCATAAGTGTTGTGTCATTGTTATATAGGTGAACCATAAAAGGTTGCACTATTTAGTATTAAATGCACTAGTTTTAAGGGTACCACTGAATCACTAAATAAATCAAGCTATAATAATTAAATCAATAATATTCATGAAGAAGATAATACACAATTATCAAAAACTATTTTTTAGGTTTTATCTTAATTACATAAAGATGAAAGGAGCTCTTGAAACCCTTACGGCAGCTCGGGTTTTATTTCTAGCCATTCAATCTTTTACAATGTTTGTGTCGATTTTTTTTTAGATTTTTTCTATAAATCATTCTATGGTGAATACATTTGATTTGGCGAATAATTTTTTTTTCTTTTGTAGGTATGGCTATCGGTCAAGCTCACTCCTCTTTAGTTGCATATAACGCCATGCTGAAGTTTGGATTTGGTCTTTCAGTGGTGCAAGAAATTGTTTCTCTTAATGTACTTGTGGATGAGGAAGCTTTAGACTGTGAAAAGTATTGAATGGTTTGGTGTACAGGTTTAATGGATTTTGGTTGCGGTTGGCCGATCTGCATAAATGGATCTTCAAGACATAGACACCCCTTTTGATGGATGAGCTAAATATTTATCCTATGGCACAAGGTTTTTTCACTGTGGTTTTTGAAAATATTGAAGACGAGAAGACAATTTGTGAAGTTGGGCCGTGGTTTTGGGGGAGTGTTGGCCTCTGCTTGCAGCCTAGGTCTCCCACTTTTGATCTAGTGTCGACATCAATTTCTTCAACCCCAGTTTGGATAAGACTACTGAATCTTCCCTTGCATTTTTGGAATCACATATCGCTTTCCTCTATTGGGAATGCTCTAGGAAAATTTTAGTGTAGTTGTCGTGAAACAAAATAAAAAATAAAAAATAAAAAATTCAAGACTACTTATGCCCAGATCTGTGTGGAGATGGACTTCGGTAAGGGTTTTCTTGCAAAGATTAATTTGATGACTCTAAACTTTGTTTGGGTCAAAATGCTCGAATACGAGAATATCTCATTTCGGTGTAAAGCATGCTATGAAATAGGGCATGTAATTAAAAACTGCCC
The DNA here is from genome assembly GCA_031772625.1 of Pinus tabuliformis. Classification (NCBI taxonomy): domain Eukaryota; kingdom Viridiplantae; phylum Streptophyta; class Pinopsida; order Pinales; family Pinaceae; genus Pinus; species Pinus tabuliformis. The sequence goes on along the minus strand of CM062816.1, from coordinate 1,614,155,864 downwards.
CAAGCATCTTCATAATAGAAAAAAATAAAAAAAAAAACCATGAAGGCCCAAATGGTGGGAAGGTGCACAAGGTGACCACTATACGGTATACAAAGAAGAAGAAATTCAATTAAAAAATATCTAGAACACAAGGAAGAAGCATATTCAGTCAAAGAATGTGCAATTTTGGCAACAGAATCTGAGCAGGAAAATTCGCTTGCCAATGTGGATCCTCTAGTTGCCAAAAAAGATTCCCTAGATGTAGCATTAGGAGAAAATCAACGAAATGAAAAGGAAACTTCTTGGGAAGATTAGGTAGATGGGGAAGATTTCAAGAAAAATACTGCGCAGTTGCCAAAAAACGTTTCGTCGGAATTTGCAGAAAATGTAGGTTGGATTCAAGTTGGGAAGAAAGGAAAACAAGAAGTCATTCTAGACCAAAATAAAAATATAGTTAAAAATGGAATGTAAATGTGTTTACACTTTGAGGTTTTTATGGAAAATATTTAATTGGAAGAGGTCTGAAATATTTGTGTCATGGGAACCCTTATGAGGATTTGGATTGAACATATGTGTTCAATCTCAAATCCCAAAAAAAAATTAGAATATGTAAAATTTTTAACCTTGTAATCTAAATTTTTATAATACAAAATCTCTATCCATTTAATTTAAAATAAATAAATTAAATCGATAATAAAATTATATATACCATTAAATATAAACATTTAATATAAAATAAAATTTAATATAAAAGTTTTGAAATAATTAAATTTAATATAAAATAAAGTCATAAATAAATATATTTATCATATTATTTAAAACCTGAAAAGCATTTTTAAAAATAAAATAAAATTAAATTTGTGAAAGGGTAATGAGATAAGAATTAAGATATACGCATAGAAAATTTCAATTAAATAAAGAGTTTTTTAAAGCCAACCACAATGAATAGGAGAATTCAAAAAAATTAGAGAGCCCACAATCTTATATGATGATGATGGTTAACGTCCACTGAGACCAAATTGGTCTATCGGACCTACAATTTTCTTAATTTTTACTTGTCTGGCTCCTCGTCTTTCTTGGCAAGATTGGTGTTGTAGCTTTCTTTCTTTTCTCTACAGTCTTCCAACTTCCTTTGTCTTGCATCTCCTTCATCTCTTCTGGTTCTTGGGACATTGGTGTCTTAGCTTCGCGATCTATAGTCGGAGAAGTTTGGTTTAGGAGATCTGCTTTGCTGTTAAATGAAGATTTATTTTCTGCGGTATTCAAATCTTCATAACTGTTGATTTGTTGGGGCAGGCTTTCTCCTTGCTTGCTTTGAGAGTTGTTTCCTTCTTCCTTGATTTCTTGTGACTCAGAGTTTTCTCTAGAATAGTCTTCTTTGATGACAGTGTAGTGTTCTTTTTGTGCTCCTTCCCACCATGTAGATCTGTGGTGGTTTTTTCTAGCAAAATTTTTCTCAGAGGCTTTTGGGCAATTTTTGGCTAGATGCCCCGTCTCAAAGCACGATCGACATCTGAAGAGGACACTTTCATAATCAAGCTTCTGGTTCCACACATAGTCTTTACTTGTTAGGTTTATTTCAGCTGGGAATCCGGCGCTGAAATCCATTTCCACACAGATGCGTGCATAGGTGGTTCTGGCATATTCCTCTGTTTCTGGGCACCTGCAGTAAAATTTCCCAATTGCATTTCCGATGGCTTTTAGCGATGAGAGATTCCAGAGATGCAAGGGTAGGCTTGGCAATCTCACCCAAACTGGTGCTGAGGTTATCACTGCTGTAGAGGGATCGAATGATTTGAAATTAAAATTAAAACACGGAAATATAATAAAAAAGCTCCAAAAATATGTATTTAAAATATTTATTGTTACACGTGATCTTACTATTTTTTTTGAAAATCCAAAGCGGTCATTTAGGGGTTTTAGCTGGTGATCTGGGCTGTTCCTTTCTCCACGATGAAGCTTATCCCCCATCGTTTTACTGGTTGACCCTTACCTCTTTTTATTGGGGTAATCTAGTATTCAGAGTTTGCTTATCTATAAATTTAGTTTTACATAAAACACTTAATGAAAATTTTTTTCCGGAGATATTTTAATTGCAAATATATAATTAAATATTTTTTATCAACATAAATAAGTCTTAAGAATTAGTTTAATTGGTTGAGTCTTTGATGTTAAGTATTTTGCCAATTAAAAAGTCACAAGGTTAATTTTCTTCAATGCCCTTAAATTAAGCCCTTGCTAATCTAACCGACAAACTTTAAAAAAATCTCTTTGGAACAGAGTTGAACTGGCCAAATATTTTTTCCGTGGATATGTGAACCGCCTCTTAAAAAATGTCTTTATTAATGTAAATAGACCAATTTAGAAACTTTTATATGCCTCCAACTTTGATTGTTATATGCCATCCACCTAAAACAAACGCTTTTGGATTAGAGAAAGTAGATGCGATATTTGTTATTCTCAATGATCACTCGTACTATAGGGAAGTACAAAATATTAGTACCCTTTCCCTAATCCTCCCAACATAGGACTAATAATTTGATTAAATTGATTTGATTTCTTTGGATATTTTCTTATTTTAATGGATCATGAAGTTTTTTGAATATTCAATGCTCTTTTTTTTAATATTCAATGTTGTTAGTGATTTTTCTTCGATGAATTATTATTTTTGTTTGATTATAATTCGATTTTGCCATTTTTTTTAATTATATATATAATAAAATAAATATTTATTTATTTAAAAATCGTATAATTTTTTTTAATATAGCATTTTTTAAAATTAATTTAATTTAATTTATTTTATTTTCGAGAGGGAAATATTTATAATTTTATTCATTTTGAAAATTAGGAACAAAGTTATGTTTTACATATACTGAATGCATTCCGTGAGATAAGTGTTTCGATTAATGAGCCAAGGAGAAAAAACAAAGAAAAATTACATGTCAACATACAAAGTTAAGTGTGATAATAATCATTTAACTTTTCTTTCTTGTCTTTATTTTTTTGCATTTTTTGCCATCCCACTAAGTTTCGATCAACTAAAACTAGTGGTTGGTGTTAAACACACATGGATAGCAAAGACAATGTGAAAGATAAATCATGCAGTACATTTTTATTAACAATAGATATACATTTATAGTACAAATATGTGACTCTTGGGTTTCAGATCCCAAGGTCTCTTGGACTCCTTTTGTCCATTCGACTTCCACACTAACCCACTTAGGATTAGGTGTCCAACATTCCCCCCCTTAATCCGAAGGGTTATGTATGAGTCCAAGAAGAGAGTTGTAATACAAAATGTGCAAAAAATGCATGGCAGCACTAGGCTGAATGTGCTCTCTGAAATGTTGGTATAAAGGGCGGTGGTTTAAGGATGACCACCAACACTGGAACGCTTAGTGCAGTTCCCGGAACTCTTCCAAAACTGGCAAGAAACTGAAGTTTTCTGCTAGAGGAAGTGATCCTATTGTTTTAAAGAGGGAAACCTTCAACCATAAAAGGGAGGTCTCACCCCGCATAAAAGGTAAAACTTCAACCTGAAAAGGGAAGTCTCAACCTGTGATGGTTTAAGGATAACCAACAACTCTAGAATGCTTAATACAATTCCTGAAACTCTTCCAAAACTGGCAAGAAGCTGATGTCTTCTGCTAGAGGAAGTGTTCTCAATCTGTGATGGTTTAAGGATGACCAACAACTCTGGAATGCTTAATGCAATTCCTGGAACTCTTCCAAAACTGGCAAGAAGCTGGTGTCTTCTGCTAGAGGAAGTGTTCTCAATCTGTTCACGGGCATCTTTGTCTCTGGCTGCAACTCTGAAACTGGTGTGGCAGGTTGTGGCTCAGGCTTGCTTGATGTGACTTTGAAGCTTGTAGATGACCATCATTTCCCCCCCTGTCAGATACAAGGTGAGATGATGGAGAAAACTCAACTGCAAGACTGTTCAATATTTTGGAACAAGTTCTGACATGTGTTTGGAATATCTTCTTGGCTGTTGATGCCCATTGCCAAGAAGCGATCCATCCAAGATGAATCTTTGTTCTTTCAGGACGTTTGTTTCTGAAGCATCTGTGTGAAGAATGACTGGTTTTATGACAGTGCTTACATGGATGAAGATCAAAACAATGATCTTTCAGATGGCCAACTCGGTCACAGTGTTGGCATTTCACGATCTGTTGTTGTTGTGGAAGAGGGGAAGAGTCTGGAACAGCTGGAGGTGAACTGTCATGAGGAGCAGCTGAACTGTCATGAATGAATCCAGCACTCTGAAACTGAATGGGCTTTGAGTAGTCTGGAATATGAAAGGACAAGTCCTTGTCATATCCAAGACCAGTTCTGTGCTTGTTGTGGACAAGCTGGTCCCAAGGTCTGATGATGGGCTTGGGAAGTGCAGACTGAGTTTCTGCATCTGCATGTAAATCTGTTGTTGTATTAGGCACTGAATTTGCAACATTAGTGTCTTGCTGTTTATGGGAGTCTGTTTCAATTTTCTGAACAGAAACAGGTTCAGAATGATGACTCCACTGCTGTAATTCTTCTTGCTGTAGCTTTGTCTCAAGCTGCAAAAAATCAATCTTTTCCTGTGCATATTGTAAAGATTTTTGAATATCTCTAAGAGTGTTTTTGTTGACTTTAACTGTACTTCCATCAGTAGATAAGATTAGAGTGCTTAATAACTCTAATAATCCATGATTTTTCTCCATTATTCAGACAATCAAATCAACAATGTATTTGTAAAAACAATCAAATGACCAAAAATGCACTCCCCCCCCTTTTTGTTGTTGTTGTTGTTTTAGCCTCCAATGCACGTTCCTTTAGATATCTCGGTAGAAGTTTCAACTGTTTAAGATGAAGATTTCTCACTTCTGAGATGCCATTCTGAAAAACCACCGTATCAATCCTCTTCCCACAGAGAACTATAAGCCCAACCTGATTACACACAACAGACTGTAATTTCCTTCCCTAAACCTCCTAAACCTGTGCAATAATCTGCTTCCCTAAACCTCCCAAACCTCAAAAATTTCAACCAATATCGATCAATTCAAGCACAGAACTACCAAATATAATGCCGAATCCCGATCATAACCGTGCCCCTGATATTTATATATTCCTCACCGTTGACAAACACATGGGCAAGATTATCACTATCCACAAATCAGAGACAGCAAACGAATGAAAGTGAGACAACAAATCAGAGGCAGAATGAAAGTGAGACAGCAAATCAGAGGCAGCAATGAATGAAAGTGAGACAACAAATCGTTGCAGAAGTGTGACTGGAGAATAAATCGTAGCTGGCGAGTGGACGCAGCCCGGATTCTTTTGGAGAGCGCAATCTGTTCTGGAGCACACCTTCGATGGGGATCGTTGCCACTATGCGGCGTTAGTGCGACCGAAGGATGAGGAAGTCCGGTTTCTACCCAACTGCGAGCATATTTTTCATGTACACTGTATTGACAGATGGATTCTTTCGCAATCCACTTGTCCTCTTTGCAAAAACACATTCAAATATCTACAAACTAGTCAATATATATATATATATATATATATATATATATATATGCTGGTCAATATATATATATATCATTACAGCATTAAACAGCGTCCAAAACGCATTTGAAACATATGCTGGTCGATATATATATATATATATATATATATATATATATATGCAGCGTTCAATCCTTCAAAACGTTCAACACACACATATTCGATGTATCAATTCAACACGCTTAATTTCACTTTGTCATAACTAGCACATTGTTTTGTCGGAGTAATTCACAACAAAACATCCATGGAGAAGGCTCAACGCACCATGGGCTCACCATACTAAATATATTGAAAAGTATTCATACAATTGCTCTCCCTTTAGTTGAAGTTTAGAAAGTGTCACGTCGGTTAGTGGGCATCCGTGGAGACCTCGTCTAAACCTTATCCAAATCGTCAGAAAATTTCCAAGTCATTAAAACTGGAAATTTCCGTCTCTCCACAAACAGAAAGGGATGTTCTGCAGGAGTGCTTAACGTGGTGATCTCAATTTCCCAGAAAGTGTTGGCATGGTTGTCACCCGAAAGCTTGGAAATTACCGTCTCTCCACAAACAGAAAGGGATGTTCCGCAGGAGTGCTCAACATCGCGGTCTCAATTCCCCAGCAATGAAAGGGATGTAGACACCCATGTGATATATGAAAATCTCTTCATGTACATTTGACAGTGAAAGATGGGTAGCGTGGGCCCTCTACTCAATTCAACATCTGACAGTTTGTGGTCCCCACTCATAAAAGTCTCTTCTTTGTATTAATAAAGTCCTAGCTACGTCCAGTCATAAACAACAGAGTTATCCTTAGTCCAAATAACATTCACGGCCCCAAAACTCAATTTTCTTGGCATCTACGCACAATAACAGAGGTTTGCAGCATTACGATCAGCAGAGAGGAGAATACGACCATGGTTTGACAGAGAATGAGTCCCCCACAAATAATACGCTCAGCCTAACCAACTGTATGTAGTCCAATAAGTGAGGATAGCCTTTCCAACAGTGAATGGAACTCAGTGCTTTGACTAGATGCTCAAGATGCCTCTTCTAAGAAGAATTTCGAGCCACCTTTTTTTTTTACAATCTATGACCACAATGGGAATGATAACTTCCAGATTTAAACTCAGCCTCAGTTTGGTCCTGTAGCTCAATTTCTCATGCCCAGAATTTCATGTACATCCTCAATCTGAAAAAATGATATTGAAAATACCCAATAAGCTTTTAAAATCAACTGATAGCACATGAATACCTCATTATTTTCGAAAACCTTGTTCTCCATTGAAGCTCATCGGTGAAAGAGTGATTTCACTCTCATGTCCAGACTAGCGGGTCTACAGACTCATGTTTGTGGTGCTTTCCATTAAAACTAAATACCAGAAATCATGAAGAAGGTCAAGCGACACCGTGCTTTTGATGAGATTTCACATCGGGTTCACCAAATGAAAAACAGGTGAACGAGCCCGTAGTCTGCAAATTAGAGTGGCTAGATAAGTTTTTGACAACTATAGAAGACAAGATGCTGGCTTGACAGGTCTGGAGAAATGCAAAGGCGTTATGCTAGAGTAGTCTCGGCGGTTTCTGGAGTTGCAGAGTTGCGTGAGTGAGAACGGTGGAACAAAATCCGCTGAGGGGAGTGCGATAACAATAAATGAGGACAATGGTAGCATATGGTAGAGGTGAGCAGCGACTGTGGAGGGTCAGGTCGGAATGTAACGAATAGCTCTGAGCAGGTAAGGGGCGTTACAAACGCTCAATGCACCAGGGTTTGCCCGAATATCAAAACAGTCAAAAACTAATAGCCATGGCAAATACGTTCGTTCAATACGCCGGTGTTCTACAGAACAATTTATCAAGATATACGACCGTGTTCAACATTTACTTAAAAACACATATGTCAGAGTGCGCAGTCTAGAAAAAACGCACAGTCTGGCAGAAAAACGCATATATGTGCATGAATTTCGATTAGGCACAACAGAGAGATAATCCAAGGAATCGACAGAGTAAAAGCATCAAATTTCTGACTGTCAGTGAATTAATGGAGTGTTATGGACAGTGAACAGAAATGTCATAACTGATATGCACATAGAGGCCACAAAACAAATGGCTCAAATTGGAGCAGGACCAGCAATCGCCTGCTCTGATACCATGTTAAACACACATGGATAGCAAAGACAATGTGAAAGATAAATCATGCAGTACATTTTTATTAACAATAGATATACATTTATAGTACCAATATGTGACTCTTGGGTTTCAGATCCAAAGGTCTCTTGGACTCCTTTTGTCCATTCGACTTCCACACTAACCCACTTAGGATTAGGTGTCCAATAGCCAGTTGCTTCTTGCTATCCTTGTCGGGGATTCTTTACCTGAATCCGAGCTCTTAGAAACACGAGCTCTCTTTGTATCCCCCATCCCATTTTCTATGTGTGTCAAATTTTCCTGCAACTATGATGTCTAGATCTCTTTATATTCTATGTCATTCTGTGTATGGGATACGGGTCCATTTTGGACCTATGCTTCCACTTTTTCATGGTTTGGGTTCTCCTTGAGTTCTTCTTCTTCTAAGAGATGGGGATTAGAGGCCTGCCAACCTTTTGATTTATGGGTCTGCCGCTTTTTCTTCTTCTGGGATTTTTTGCTTATGGGTATGTGTTCTGCAAGTGACATGTTTGGTAGCATATTCTGCATCTAAAAGTCGTGTTCTCATAATCTAAAACTTGGATCTACTAAACGTTTTTGTCATTCAGTTGAATATGATCAGGTAAACCTTTGTTGATGTATTCTCAATGATCACTCATAACTATAGGGAAGTACAAAGTATTAGTACCCTTTCCCTAATCCTCACAACATAGGACTAATAATTTGATTAAATTGATTTGATTTCTTTGGATATTTTCTTATTTTAATGGATCATGAAGTTTTTTGAATATCCAATGCTGTTTTTTTTAATATTCAATGTTGTTAGTGATTTTTCTTCGATGAATTATTATTTTTGTTTGATTATAATTCGATTTTGCCATATTTTTTTAATTATATATATATAATAAAATAAATATTTATTTATTTAAAAATCGTATAATTTTTTTTAATATAGCATTTTTTAAAATTAATTTAATTTAATTTAATTTATTTTCGAGAGGGAAATATTTATAATTTTATTCATTTTGAAAATTAGGAACAAAGTTATGTTTTACATATACTGAATGCATTCCGTGAGATAAGTGTCTCGATTAATGAGCCAAGGAGAAAAAACAAAGAAAAATTACATGTCAACATACAAAGTTAAGTGTGATAATAATCATTTAACTTTTCTTTCTTGTCTTTATTTTTTTGCATTTTTTGCCATCCCACTAAGTTTCGATAAACTAAAACTAGTGGCTGGTTGCTTCTTGCTGTCCTTGTCGGGGATTCTTTACCTGAATCCGAGCTCTTAGAAACACGAGCTCTCTATGTATCCCCCATCCCATTTTCTATGTGTGTCAAATTTTCCTGCAACTATGATGTCTAGATCTCTTTATATTCTATGTCATTCTGTGTATGGGATACGGGTCCATTTTGGACCTATGCTTCCACTTTTTCATGGTTTGGGTTCTCCTTGAGTTCTTCTTCTTCTAAGAGATGGGGATTAGAGGCCTGCCAACCTTTTGATTTATGGGTCTGCCGCTTTTTCTTCTTCTGGGATTTTTTGCTTATGGGTATGTGTTCTGCAAGTGACATGTTTGGTAGCATATTCTGCATCTAAAAGTCGTGTTCTCATAATCTAAAACTTGGATCTACTAAACGTTTTTGTCATTCAGTTGAATATGATCGGGTAAACCTTTGTTGATGTATTCTCAATGATCACTCGTAACTATAGGGAAGTACAAAGTATTAGTACCCTTTCCCTAATCCTCACAACATAGGACTAATAATTTGATTAAATTGATTTGATTTCTTTGGATATTTTCTTATTTTAATGGAACATGAAGTTTTTTGAATATTCAATGCTGTTTTTTTTAATATTCAATGTTGTTAGTGATTTTTCTTCGATGAATTATTATTTTTGTTTGATTATAATTCGATTTTGCCATATTTTTTTAATTATATATATAATAAAATAAATATTTATTTATTTAAAAATCGTATAATTTTTTTTAATATAGCATTTTTTAAAATTAATTTAATTTATTTTATTTTATTTTCGAGAGGGAAATATTTATAATTTTATTCATTTTGAAAATTAGGAACAAAGTTATGTTTTACATATACTGAATGCATTCCGTGAGATAAGTGTCTCGATTAATGAGCCAAGGAGAAAAAACAAAGAAAAATTACATGTCAACATACAAAGTTAAGTGTGATAATAATCATTTAACTTTTCTTTCTTGTCTTTATTTTTTTGCGTTTTTTGCCATCCCACTAAGTTTCGATCAACTAAAACTAGTGGCCGGTTGCTTCTTGCTGTCCTTGTCGGGGATTCTTTACCTGAATCCGAGCTCTTAGAAACACGAGCTCTCTTTGTATCCCCCATCCCATTTTCTATGTGTGTCAAATTTTCCTGCAACTATGATGTCTAGATCTCTTTATATTTTATGTCATTCTGTGTATGGGATACGGGTCCATTTTGTACCTATGCTTCCACTTTTTCATGGTTTGGGTTCTCCTTGAGTTCTTCTTCTTCTAAGAGATGGGGATTAGAGGCCTGCCAACCTTTTGATTTATGGGTCTGCCGCTTTTTCTTCTTCTGGGATTTTTTGCTTATGGGTATGTGTTCTGCAAGTGACATGTTTGGTAGCATATTCTGCATCTAAAAGTCGTGTTCTCATAATCTAAAACTTGGATCTACTAAACGTTTTTGTCATTCAGTTGAATATGATCAGGTAAACCTTTGTTGATGTATATTTCTACAAACATTTTGGCAAATGTAAATAGACCTTTCTTTATTCTTTCAAGATCCATCTTTTTGAATTTTCTCGAAGTGTTTCTAATTTCCTTTAGGATCTCGTGGTGCTAGAAAGGGAGGGAGAGAATTGGTAATCTCATTGATACCAACATTGTTGAGACCACCATTTTTGTGGTATCAAAATTTGGGAACTAAGGGGTTAGGAAGAGCCCAACTCTTCAAAAAAAAACTAGGGCCCATCATTCAATACTTTCTCCAGGTCTTCCTGTGTATCGAATTGAACAATAAAAAAACCCTTGGAGCATAAATAAATGTCACAATTGGGATTTTAGGATGAAAAGACCCACTAGCATTTGATTTAGGCCATAGTCCATTAAACCCACAAATCACATCCTTAGATTGGAGAGCAGAAAAAAGGTAGCTTACCTTTAGAATATTACTTATTTTGCATGCACTTGTTTCATTTTTTCTACAATAAAAAAACCCTTGGAGCATAAATAGATGTCACAATTGGGAGTCCAAGATGTAAAGACCCACTAGCATTTGATTTAGGCCATAATCCATTAAATCCAAAAATCACATCCTTAGATTGGAGAGCAGAAAAAAGTAGTTTACCTTTAGAATATTACTTCTTTTGCATGCACTTGTTTCATTTGTTCTACAATGTAGGGTCCTAGGATGTATTGAGGCTGATCTACTTAGTAAGAGCCTTTTCTTGCGGTGCATCCTTATTGGAGGATAACCCACTAGAATTTCTAGATCCCAGAGCTCCATCCGCAACCTTAGGTTCAAGATAATGGTAGAGTTCCTTGTTATGTAATAATTCTTCATCTGGGACAAATACTGAAGGAAATTCCCTTCAAAAAGTAGGCTCAAAGTATAAGCATGGAAGCCAAACCTTTTCTCGATGCACTGCTTCAGGATTTCCACCGTGTCTGAATCTCGAATCCAGAATAGGAAGGATTTCCCATTTATATCTTTAATAAAATATGGAATATTTCCTACTTCGGCTCTGCCTATCTTTCATCCAGCACATAACAAAAAGAGTGAGGGAGATATTTTTGTGAATTCGTAACAAACATGTGTGTGGGTGGGTGATCCTTCGCAGTCGACATATCCATCAAGGTTGTGCAAGCAAAAAAGCCCATAGCTAAAGGAGGAGGGTATTCAGTCAACATCCCAGTTGCGCTTTCTTGTTGCAACCTTCTCGGGAAAGTGAAACCTCTGCCATTGGTGCATTCTTTGAAACCCTTGTTTGATATTTGTTTCTTATCTTTAGTCTCAACTCAAGCCTAGTATTTGGTGGGTTTGACAGGTTTGAGCCTACACTTGTCCTCTAAGTCATAGACACTCTTTAATGGAGAAGTGAACAAAAATAAACTAATAGGACTGTAGGCATCACTCGTCCATATCCGTTGAGAGTACATAGCCCTTCGACTCCATTCTGTGGCATGCCATTGCTGCATGTCTCGGTCTCATGGTCAATGACGATGCTTGGTGTAACTTCACAAATGAACCAATCCCTAATTCTCCACACGAAACACAGTTTCATCTCCTCTCTCCCAGTGTCCTCCTTCATCCAATTCATTTAATCTGCAATGTCCAATTAATTTTATTATTATACAAAATTTATAGTTTTAAATATATAAAAGATATAACCTTTATACTTTTGAACTCTATATACTTACAACGCTCTTGTCATGGTAATTTTTTTTTTAATGTAAGATTTGACATTTCTTTTAGAAGAATATTACATAGAAAATTGGGATGCAATTGGTCAGCCCAAAGGAGAACCAAACCAATAGCACAAATTCAAAGTTTTGAGGTTTTAGAGACCTTGCCTGACTAGAATGTTAGGATTACAAGACAAAGAATAGAATATACAAATAAAGTTATCTTCTAGAAGAAAAAGAGGAGTAGAATTATGATCTAGCTGCATAAAGATTATTGGGGAGTGGAGTTTTCTGAAGAGATTCACACATTTGCACTTGTGGTGGTGGAGAGGTACCGTTGGGTGTGGAGATGACATATTGATTGAAGTAGGGGTAGGGATATTGTGATCCCAAGTTAAGTACAAAGATGTATCCCCAATGTTGAGACCAAAGTTTGAAAGCTTGTCTGTGATTTTATTACCCTTGTGGTGGACATAATTTAGGAAGGATGAATGGATGTGAGATAGAAGGGATGCAAATTTGACAATTGTGGTTTCCATGCACTAGTTATGAGAGACTTTGGAGGGATTGGTGCCACATTGTATTTTCTAGAAAATATATATGATGAGCTGCAAATATCCCTCAATGATGAGATTTTGATACTTGTTTCGAATGACTATTAGTAGCCCTTGCTGCAACGCCTAGAGCTCTGCCAAGTCATTCGTATTATGCTTTATTTCTCCTGCGTACTTGTGCAGAAATTGACCCTTGGAATTTCTAAAAATGCCCCCATAACTTGCTAGTTTGGGGTTGCCTTTTGAGGCACCATTAAAATTTAATTTGATGAAGCTTGTAGGAGGAGGGAGCCAGGTTGTGGAACAAGAAGGAGAGGATTGAGGAATGGAAATAAACAAGGGAGAAATTCCCATACCTATCATGATATATTATTCTTATGGGATGCATTTCTAGTCCCGAGTAGACCAAAAATGGAGGTGGATAGTTTCTTTCAACTTGTTGAAGGTGGCCTGCCATATGAAGTCAATTGTGAGGGAAATATTATTGAAGATGTGCATATTCCTCTCTTTCCATATGTATTATAGAATGAAGCCAAGGAGAAGCTGCCAGGACCTAATGAGGATGACATTCTAGAATGGTGCCCACTTACAATTCTCAAATTTGAAAATGATGTTGTTAATAGTTGTATCAAATTTCCTGAAGACTACAGTTAGCCGATGCCAAAGGGTTGAGGAATAGTTGCAATTAATGAAGAGGTGTGTGTCATCCTCTACGTTGAAGAGATAGAGCTAGTAGATGAAGGGGCTATGGGAGCCTCTCTTTTGAAGTTCATCATAGGTGAGATTTTTATTCCATCGAAGTAGCCATAGGAACAAAGTAATTTTGGGCTAGTGTTTGAGGGTCCATAGTCAATGCCATTTGTTGTGGATTGTCAGTTATTGGTTATGTGAAAAGCCCATGCAAGCCTATTCTATGTTAAAGTTTCCAGTAGGGAGATATCCCTCGTGTAGGACATCCTCTTCATTCTGAATTCTGATTGTTTGTTTTCTTAACTCCTGTGAAATCAAGCCAGCCTCTTACTGTATGAGAATGTTGTGCTAGGCGAGGCCGCATTTCCATTTTCACCATTGAGAATGAGGAGCACGTTGTTCCCAATAATGGGTTACATGAGTGTAGCCTTGATGGATGAGTATATCTATGACATTGTGGATAGGCTTGATATGAGAGGGATTGGGCCATTATTTCTAGAAATCGTCCACAAAAAAGGTTTAGGAGCCATCTCATACCTCCCAAAAACTATGTTCTTGCACAAGCTACCTTTTTTGCTTAACAATGTTCCAAATTTGGGATCCATTTATGTGCCCATCCAAATGAACGAGTTGGATGATAGGTGTGTTAAGAGCATATTTATGTTTCCACATTTGAAACCATTGCAAATCTAGGTGCTTGATCCAATGCCACCATGTTTTGGCATTAAGAGCTTCGCTAACAACATTGGGATCTTGAAGCCCGAGTCCTCCACTGCCTTTGGGTTGGCGTAGTTTTTCCTAGGTAGTTAGAGGCCATTTTCTTTCTTTGTTATGCGGCCACCCCCACCAAAAGAAAGGAGAGGTGATGATTTAGATTTTTTGATGATGGATTTAGGAGTAACCATGGCTAAGAGTAGGTAAGTTGGAAGGCATTTCTAAATAGATTCAAGAAGAGTTAAATGATAAGAAAAGTTAAGGGTTTGAAAGGTCCAACTAGAGAGTTTGGATTCAAATTAGAGGACCAAGTCCTCCCATACTTTAACTCTTTGAGGATTGACTATGATGGGAGCCCCCATATATATGGATGGAAGGGAGCATGATTCAATACTAGTAATACTGGAGATGTGGGCTTGAATGGAAAGTTTCAGGTTGAAGATGAACAATGGTGATTTGGTTAAGTTGATGGACATTCTGGAGATTTCTGAGAAATAAATTAGGATTATAATGAAAGTGGAAGTTTTTTCTGTTGTAGGAGTGCCCATTAGGAGGGTGTCATAAAAAAATCATTGATGGGGGGAGCATTGTTGCGAGGTGCCCATAGGGAGTCCATGGAGTTGTCCTTGTGACTGAGCGTTCCTAATACTTCTACCTAGGTCATCTTGCCATTAGTAGAAATATATACTGAGACATTGGATCTCCTTGCTTGATACCACAAGTTAGCCCGAAGGTGGTGGATGGAGATCCATTAATGAGGAGGGAAAAGAAGAATTTGGAGATGAGAGCCATCACCCAATGAATCCACTTCTCATTAAAGTTGAAAGTTTTTAGAGTGTGAAATATGAATTTCCAGCTTATCTTGTCAAAGGCCTTGGATATATAAAGCTTGATAATTATGCTAGGCATCTTAGGGGATTGAAGAGAATGAATATGATAGTGAGCCAATATGATGTTGTCCTGAATTTGTTGGCCCTCCACATAACCTGTCTACTCTAGGGAGATCATTGAGGGGAGGATGGGTTTGAGGTGATTGGCCATGATGTTTGAGATAATTTTGTGGATTATGTTACATAGAGCGATGAGACAATAGTCAAAATGTGTCATATATTTGGAGGATTTGGGAACTAATGTGATAAAGGTGGCTCCAAAGGCAGTCAGAATGGAGAAAGTTTGGTGAAAGTATTCTACTACTTGCCATATATCTTGTCCCATAATATTCCAACAAGCTTGAAAACTCTAAAAAATTCACCAACATTTGAAAAAATATATGCACACTTACATTTGAAAATTTAAAGTGTAAAAAATAATCCCTCTAAAAAAAAAGGGTTGATGTTGCATCAACACTTTTCAAAATCAAATTTAAAGTGTAAAAAATAAGTCTTTTAAACAAAATGTTGAAAAGTATGCAACAAGAAATGCTTGTTGAGAATGCAACAAGATGATTGAGCTTAGTGAAAAGAGTCGCCTTCACTAAGTGGGCCCGCAGGAAAATTATGGCGCAAGTTCTATTTTTGATCACAGTGTGGATGATCACAGTGTGGATGATCACAGTGTGGGTGATCACAATATGAGTGATCACAGTGTGGGTGACCACAGTGTGGGTGACCACAGTGTGGGTGACCACAGTGTGAGTGATTACAGTGTGAGTGATCAAAGTCTATTTTTAGACTGGCTGTCAAAAATAGAAAAGTCAAATATTATTGTCTCATAATAATATTTGGACTATAAACTTGATCTTATTCTCTTGGAGCACTTCAGGATGAGCTACGGATGTGGTGCATGCAGATCCCAGAAGGAAATACGTGGTTACTTATGGGATGACTAATATTTGCATGCAGGACTTCAGTTAGAACTCAAGTGAGTTGAGTTTAGTGGACTGGAGGTGCAGTTGATGGAGTTGTGTTCAGTTTAGCCTTGTTAAATTGGTTGTATTTAGTCTAACTGATCAATAGACTAGAGATGAGTTGGGTGAATTAGTTATTAATTAATTCACAAGTTATTAACTCATAATTCAACTATAGAATACATCAGTTAACTCAGTTGCATGTCAGTGCATGTTCAGTTCAGCAGGGACAGGTGTTAGAGGATCAGATTGCTATCAGCTGTGACTGTAGCTGTGCATGATCATTTGCACAATCAGAGGGATTGAGTATGCCAATGAATTGGCCAGTATCAAGAATTTTAGCTTGTGCTCACGTCCAACAGAGTGTGAGTGATTATTTGCAGGTCAAATACAAGTTTGGTAAGCCATTCTCATCAGTTCTTGAGCAGGTATTGAGCTGGAGAGGCAGGCAAGCAGTGGAATAGAATTGGAGATCAGATCTGAGTTGTATTGTGTGTAACAGGTGTAGCTGGTACTGGATTGCTTGTGATAAGCATTGTACTTTGTAATGTTACATGATTCAATCAATATAATATACAGATAGTTGGGGTTTTTAGCGAGATGCTTTCCCCGGGAAAATACTATGTTGATATGTGTGATTGATGCTTCGATGTGCGCTTGTGAATGTTTCTGCTTCTGTAAATTGATGATCAACGTAGAGGAGGTTATGTATTATGCATGTTCCGCTTATAAGTGTATAATCAGGATAATCTCTGTGAATATGTGTCATATTATTCAAAATTTCTACATGGTATCAGAGCTGTTGATCATCAGATCTACTATTCAGGAAGTGTTTACATTCTATTTCTTCAGGCAGAGTCTGTAATCGGGCCAGGTAGCCTCTGGATTCATCCTTCCTTTGGAAGGTGAGATATCCGGTGAATGCCCATACAGTCGATCTCTGTACAAGAAATACTTTGTTCTCACGAATTCTAGATCGGAAGCGGTTGAGTTTTGAGCTGGTGGAATTCGAATTTAATTCCAAAGCAAGAGATAAAACTCAGAAACATTCAGTGTGAGAATGGAGACATATGCCCCAGTATCTCACGAAGTTCACCCAATGCCGGGATGAACTGGGAAGTGTGGGGGTGACTGTCAGATGAGGATGGTGAGTCTAGGACTCCTTGACCTTCCTAAGAGTTGGCATAGCTACCAGGACTCGGTGAATGGAAGGGAGAAACTGCCAAATTGGGAACGACTATGGTCGGATTTGATGCAGGAGGAGATTAGACAGAGCACCAGAGACGGTTCTTCATCCATGCAGGATGAGGAGCACTGTGCCTTAGCGAGTAAGGCGAAGAAGGGGAAGGGGAAGGTTTCTCTCCGAATCCAATTCTTCCAATGATGGGAAGAAGGTTGACAAATCGAAAGTGCGGTGCTTTCGTTGTCATGAGGAGGGTTCACGGGTCAAGAACCTGTATGCTCTTGAGGTTCAAGATGCATGCAAAGCCTTGAGAAGCGAGGCAACTGATGGAGACTTGGTGGTTGGGAGGGAGCGTATATTACCTCTTAACATGCAGAGCCAGAAGAAGTCTCAGACGATTGTGGAGGAGCCACGATTGGTGCAGCAGCTTCAGGAGGTTGTGGAGCAGCCACAACAGGGGAAGCTGAGAGGAGATCGAGTAGAGACATATACTCATCTAGAGACCTCCAGTAGGGGTAAACTTCGAGCCAGGTGGGCTGAGGGATCGCATGCAGCCATACCTCCAGGTAGGAGGTGGGGTGATGTGGATTGATCGTCCCAAGGAGGAGGGGCAGGATCCTTGAGGTACCCAACCTCTTGGATGAGACCTTGCTACGGGAGCCCCAATGTGGAGTAGCAGGAACTGATTGATTGGGTAGAGACAGATGCGGATGGAGCGACAGAGAGAGCGACAGTGCAGGGAATCCCAGGACAGCGCATAGCTAGCAGGCTGCAGCAATGCGAGAGGCACAAGTGTTTTGCACAGTGCTAGGTGGCACAAAGAGGTGTGCAATGGTGCGAGATGCATGGAGATGTTGCAGTAGCGCAGATGTCAGAGAGGGAGCACTTGTCAGCAGCAGGTAGAGCTTCAGCATCAGAGGGTGTTTCTAGCCCAACAGGGTGGTCAGTTGGGAGGTGCAGTGCGAATGCAATGTTGGGAGATAGAACCAGCAGTAGCACGGATGCAGTCAGAGATCAAAGTGACAGAGGCTAGAGCAATCAGATACTGAAGAGCACAAAGATGCAGAGTTTCAGTCGACAGAGGCAATAGCAGTCAGATACTTTAATGACAGAGCAAGTGGACCGACCAGATGTGTTGCATGGAGAACATTCCAGAGTTACAGGATCGGGTTTGAGAGGAAGCCTTTCTTGTTGAGAGGGAGTGTTGAAAAGTGTGCAACAAGAAATGCTTGTTGAGAATGCAACAAGATGATGGAACTTAGTGAAAAGAGTCGCCTTCACTAAGTGGGTCCGCAGGAAAATTATGGCGCAAGTTCTATTTTTGATCACAGTGTGGATGATCACAGTGTGGGTGATCACAGTGTGGGTGATCACAGTATGAGTGATCACAGTGTGGGTGACCACAGTGTGGGTGACCACAGTGTGAGTGATCACAGTGTGAGTGATCAAAGTCTATTTTTAGACTGGCTGTCAAAAATAGAAAAGTCAAATATTATTGTCTCATAATAATATTTGGACTATAAACTTGATCTTATTCTCTTGGAGCACTTCAGGATGAGCTACGGATGTGGTACATGTAGATCCCAGAAGGAAATATGTGGTTACCTATGTGATGACTAATATTTGCATGCAGGACTTCAGTTAGAACTCAAGTGAGTTGAGTTTAGTGGACTGGAGGTGCAGTTGATGGAGTTGTGTTCAGTTTAGCTTTGTTAAACTGGTTGTATTTAGTCTAACTGATCAATAGACTAGAGATGAGTTGGGTGAATTAGTTATTAATTAATTCACAAGTTATTAACTCATAATGCAACTATAGAATACATCAGTTAACTCAGTTGCATGCCAGTGCATGTTCAGTTCAGCAGGGACAGGTGTTAGAGGATCAGATTGCTATCAGCTGTGACTGTAGCTGTGCATGATGATTTGCACAATCAGAGGGATTGAGTATGCCAATGAATTGGCCAATATCAAGAATTGTAGCTTGTGCTCACGTCCAACGGAGTGTGAGTGATTATTTGCAGGTCAAATACAAGTTTGGTAAGCCATTCTCATCAGTTCTTGAGCAGGTATTGAGCTGGAGAGGCAGGCAAGCAGTGGAATAGAATTGGAGATCAGATCTGAGCTGTATTGTGTGTAACAGGTGGAGCTGGTACTGGATTGCTTGTGATAAGCATTGTACTTTGTAATGTTACATGATTCAATCAATATAATATACAGATAGTTGGGGTTTTTAGCGAGATGCTTTCCCCGGGAAAATACTGTGTTGATATGTGTGATTGATGCTTCAATGTGCGCCTGTGAATGTTTCTGCTTCTGTAAATTGATGATCAACATAGAGGAGGTTATGTATTATGCATGTTCCGCTTATAAGTGTATAATCAGGATAATCTCTGTGAATATGTGTCATATTATTCAAAATTTCTACACAAAAAGCGTTGATGTTGCATCCACACTTTTCAAAATCAAATTTAAAGTGTAAAAAATAAGCCCTCTAAACAAAAAGTGTTGATGTTGAATCAACACTTTTTAAAATCAAGATGAAAATCACTGGCATTTAAAAAAGATGTTCATACTTGATACATAAAAAAATTTAAAGTGTCAAGGATAAGTCTTAAAAAAAAAGTGTTGATGCTGCATCAACACTTATGAAAATCTGCATGAAAATCATTAACATTTAAAAATATATATTCATACTTGATACATAAGAAAATTTAAAGTTCCAAAAATATGCTAAAAAAAAAATGTGTATTCTAAATCACCACTTTTCAAAGTCGGGTGATTTTTTGCTACCTCAAACAAACAGGTACTAGGTAATTTTCTCGTTTGATCCATAACTATGTTTTTAATTAAAAGGGAAAAAAAAACATAATTACTTTGTACATTAATATTAGCCTTTACTTTATGAATACTACTATGAATATTCAAAAATATTCCATGGAGATTATTGATACTAGCTACATCCACAAAAAACCCATTCGTGTCTAGGTGAGCTAGTTATCTTTCATGTAGAAATCTAGGTGAACTAGTTTACATGGAGATTCTTAATTTGTAAGTATGGCCAATGCCATGTCTTATCAATACCATATGCCCAAAAAACCATAACTCATTTCATATGACACTTTTTTATATGACATTTTTTAATTAATCAATTTAATTAAAAGGGAAAAAATCACATAATTACTTGGGACATAAATATTAGCCTTTAATTTATGAATACTACTATGAATATTCTAAAATATTCCATGGAGATTATTGGTACTAGCCACATCCACGGAAAACCCAAAAACCCACCCAGTATGTAGGTGAGCCAATTATCTTTCATGTAAAAATCTAGGTGAGCTAGTTATCTTTCATGTAAAAATTAATCCCAAGGAGCGAGCATCTCAATCTCAGTGGGACTAGAACCTGGGTGGGGAGGAAAACCCAAAAACCCACAAGTATCTTGGTGAACCAATTATCTTTCATGTAAAAATCTAGGCGAGCTAGTTATAGTTCATGTAGAAATTACTCCCAAGGAGTGACCATCTCAATCTCAGTGGGAGTAGAACCTGGGTGAGTGGGACTAGAACCTGGGTGGGAAGGAAAACCCAAAAACCCATGAGTGTCTAGGTGAGGCGATTATATTTCATGTAAAAATCTAGGTGAGCTAGTTATCTTTCGTATAGAAATTACTCCCAAGGAGCGAGCATCCCAATTTCAGTGGGACTAGAACCTGGGTGGGGAGGAAAACCCAAAAACCCACCAAGTGAGGCAATTATCTTTCATGTAAGAATCTAAGTATGCTAGTTATCTTTCATGTGGAAATTACTCCCAAGGAGTGAGCATCTCAATCTCAGTGGGATTAGAACCTAGGTGGGTAAGACTAGAACCTAGATGAGAGGATAAGAACGACTATCTCAATCTCAATAGGACTAAAACCTAAGTGAGAAAGTAAGAATAACTCTTCTCTACCACTCGAACTACATACTTAACATTAAGAACGTAATTTTTATCTCATAGTTAAAAAAAAAAAAAAACAATATATTAATTTATAAAATTTCCATAAATTTAATCAAAACTTTCTCTATTTTATAATATATAGATTATTTTTCATAATTTTTTTAATTTGTAAACCAATTTAAAAATAAACCAGTTTTAAATTATTCATTTACTTTAAATCTTGCATATCCCTGACATTGCAATCAAGAAACACTTCAAAACACTACTAGTGTATGCGGCACTACAATCAAGGGATGTTGTGAGATGCTGAGTCTCTATGACGTGATTCATAATTGTTAGGGATTTTTTTTTTAATTTATATAAAATAAAGTAATTATTTTTAGGATTAAAAAAAATGTTAATTTTTTTTTGGGTTAAGATAAACTTTTGGAGGGGAAAAAGTTACAATTTCATCCATATAATTCATGATAAAAAGTTTTAAAAACATGTTAATTATAAGTTAATCACAAGTTTTATGCCTTCTCTGAAGCGAAAAAAATAATTATCATGCTGATCACGAGTTTTATGCCTTTAGTGTCGTCTTATGACCACGGATTCATCGATATAACCATAAGATTATATATAAGTTTAAGAAAATATATATATATATATATATATATATATATAATAATAATGAAAAATAACTATCATGAGGATGATTACAAGTTTAATGCCTTAATTCTCGTATTATGAAAACGAAACGGTGTGATGTGCCCTCCCTAAAACCTGCGTCCTCCATTTCGAAAAACGACGAATTAAAGAATGGTATGTATAAGACAACGAACTCCCATGTGGAGGTACAAGAACAAAAGGCCATGGAAGTTGTAAATTCCATGGTTTTTCTTAACATTTTCGATTACGTGTTCTTTTGCAAATTTGATAAATATTGTTAGTCACATCAATTAAATTATATTATTATAATTAAATTTTAACATTATAAAGAGAGAGGATAAAAATATCAAATTGACTAGTTTATTTATTATTCAATGTGATAGTGCACAGTTCTAACAAAATTTCATTACCCTATATACTTTCATTCCCCTATGATACTCAAGTTTATATAAAGGCACCACAAGTGTTGTATCATTGTTATATAGGTGTACCATGAAATGTTGCACTATTTAGTATTATTAAATGCACTAGTTTTAAGGATACCATTGAATCACTAAATAAATCAAGCTATAATAATTAAATCAGTAATATTCATGAAGAAGATAATACAAAACTGTCAAAGAAATATTTTTTTAGGTTTTATTTTAATTTTATAATAAAGATGAAACGAGCACTGGAAATCCTTGCGGCAGTGACGGTTTTACTCTTAGCCATTCAATCTTTACTATGTTTGCATCGGTTTTTTGCAAATCTCTTTTGCAAATTGTTCTATGGTGAATATGTGTGATTTGGCGAATAAATCTTTTTTCTTTTGTAGGTATGGTTAACGGTCAAGCTCACTCCTCTTTAGTTGCATATAATGCTATGCTGAAGTTTGGATTTGGTCTTTCGGTGGTGCAATAAATTTCTTCTCTTAATGTATCTGTGGATGAGGAAGCTTTAGACTGTGAAAAGTATTTTCCAAAGAATGGTTTGGTGTACAGGTTTAATGGGTTTTGGCTGCGGTCAGTCGATCTACATAAATGGATCTTCAAGACATAGAAGCCCATTTTGATGGATGAGCTAAATATTTATCCTATGGCACAAGGTTTTTTCACTGTGGTTTTTGAAAATATTGAAGACGAGAAGACAATTTGTGAAGTTGGGCTGTGCTTTTGGGGGAGTGTTGGCCTTTGCATGTAGCCTTGGTCTCCCAATTTTGATCCAGTATCGACATCGATTTCTTCAACCACAGTTTGGATAAGACTACTGAACCTTCCCTTGCATTTTTGGAATCACCTATCACTTTCCTCTATTGGGAATGCTCTAGGAAAATTTTATCGTAGTTGTTGTGAAACTAAAACAAATTTCAAGACTACTTATGCTCATATCTGTGTGGAGATGGACTTCAGTAAGGGTTTTCCTACAGAGATTAATTTAATGGCTCTAAACTATGTTTGGGTCGAAAAGCTCAAATACGAGAATATCTCATTTCGGTGTAGAGCATGCGATGAAACATGACATGTAATTAAAAAATGCCCCAAGCGTCTTTAGAATAGAAAAAATAAAAAAAAAACCCTAAAGGCCCAAATGGTGGGAAGGTGCACAAGGTGACCACTATACGGTATACAAAGAAGAAGAAATTTAATAAAAAAATATCTAGAACACAAGGAAGAAGCAGATTCAGTCAAAGAATGTGCAGTTGTGGCAACATAATCTGAGCAGGAAAATTCGCTTACCAATCTGGATCCTCTAGTTGCCAAAAAAGATTCCCTAGATGCAGCGTTAGTAGAAAATCAACAAAATGAAAAGGAAACTTCTTGGGCAGATCAGGCGGATGAGGAAGATTTCAAGAAAAACACTATGTAGTTACCGAAAAACGATTCGTTGGAATTTGCAGAAAATGTAGGTTGGATTCAAGTTAGGAAGAAAGGAAAACATTTTTTTGCAAGGAAAACGTTTTTCTTGAAAGAAAACAAGAAGTCATTCTAGACCAAAATAAAAATATAGTTAAAAATGAAATATAATTGTGTTTGCATTTTGGGGTTATTTTAGAATATATTTAGTTGGAAGGGGTTTGAAATATTTGTGTCATAGAGAACCTTTGTGAGGGTTTGAATTGAACCTATATGATCAATGTCAAACGCCCAAAAAAAAATTAGAATATGTAAATGTTCTAGCCTTATAATCTATATTTTTGTAGTACAAATCTCTATCAATTTTATTTAAAATAAATCAATTAAATCAGTAATAAAATTATATATACCCTTAAATATAAACCACATCCCACCTCATACATTAAAGTTTTAAAAATTCCTCTTTGATATTTTGAAATAATAAAATTTAGTTTTTAAACCATTAAATATAAACCACATCCCACCTCATACATTAAAGTTTTAAAATTCATCTTTGATATTTTGAAATAATAAAATTTAATATAAAATAAAACGATAAATAAATATAATTATCATATCATTTAAAACCTGAAAAACATTTTTAAAAATAAAATAAAATTAAATTTGTGATAGAGTAATGAGATAAAAATTAAGATATACGCATGGAAAATTTCAATTAAATAAAAACTTTTTTAAAGCCAACCACACTGAATAGAATAATTCAAAAATAATTAGAGATCACACAATCTTATCTAATCATGATTTGAAATTAAAATTAAAACACGGAAATATAATAAAAGAGCTCTAAAAATATGTTTTTAAAATATTTATTCCCACACGTGATCTTACTATTTTTTTCGAAAAAACAACTCATCTATAGATTGGTTTTACCTAAAATATTTAATGGAAAATCTCTTCCCGGAGATTTCAAAACTTTTAAAGGTCTTTATCAATGTAAATAATAATTAATAATGTAAATAAGTCTTTATTAATAATGAACCACCTCTTTAAAAAGAAAGGTCTTTATTAATAATGTAAATAGACAAATATTTCAAAACTTTTAAAGGTCTCCAACTTTGATGGTTATATGCCATCCACCTAAAACAAACACTTTTGGATTAGAGAAAGTAGATGCGATGTTTGTTATTCTCAATGATCACTCGTAACTATAGATAAGTACAAAGTATTAGTACCCTTTCACTAATCCTCACACCATAGGACTAATAATTTGATTAAATTGATTTGATTACTTTGGATATTTTCTTATTTTAATGGATCGGGAAGTTTTTTTATATTCAATGTTTGATTTTTCTTCAATTTTATGTTTGTTTGATTATAAATCGATTTTGCCATTTCTTTTATTTTTTAAAAAATATTTTATTTTTTATTATATATAGATATATAGTTAATGTATACAAAATAATAAAATAAATTTTATTTATTTAAAAATAGTATAATTTTCTTTTATATTTATTTAATATAACATTTTATTTTATAGTTAATTTAATTAATTTTATTTTGTTTTTGACAGGAAATATCTATAATTTTATTCATTTTGAAAATAAGGAACAAAGTTACATTTTGCATACGCTGAAAGTTTTAAGCATTCCGTGAGGTAAGTATCTCGACTAATAAGCCAAAGAGAAAAAACAAAGAAAAATTATATGTGAACATACAAAGTTAAGTGTGATAAGAATCATTTAACATCTTTTTCTTGCCTTTATTTTTCTACACTTTTTGTCATCCCACTAAGTTTGGATCAACTGGAACTAGTGCCAGGTTGCTTCTTGTTGTCTTCATCGGGGATTCTTTACCTAAATCTGAGTTCTTATAAACATGAGCTCTCTTTGTATCCCCCGTCCCATTTTCTATGTGTGCTTGATTTTCCTGCAATTATGATGCCTAGATCTCTTGATATTCTATGTCATTATATGTATGGGATACGGGTTCATTTTGGACCTATGCTTCCATTCTTTCTTGGTTTGGAGGGTTCTCCTTGAGTTCTTCTTCTTCTAAGAGATGGGGATCAGAGGCTTGCCAACCTCTTGATTTATGGGTCTGCCCCGTTTTCTTATTCTAGGATCTTTTTGTTTATGGGTATGTGTCCCATAAGTGTCTTGTTTGGTAGCATATTCTGCATCTAAAAGTCATGTTCTCATAATCTAAAACTTGGATCTACTAAACGTTTTTGTCATTCAGTTGAATGTGATTAGGTAAACCTTTGTTGATGTCTATTTCTACACAGATTCTAGAAAAGGTAAATTGACCTTTCTTTATTCTTTCAAAATCCATCTTTTTGAATTTTCTCCAAGTGTCTCTAATTTCCTTTAGGACCCCGTGGTGCTAGAAAGGGAGGGAGAGATTTGGTAATCTCACCGATACCGACATTGTTGAGATCACCATTTTTGTGGTATCAAAATCTGGGAACCAAGGGGTCATGAAGAACCCAACTCTTCCCTAAACTAGGGCCCATCATTCAATACTTTCTCAAAGTCTCCATGTGTATCGAATTGAATAATAAAAAAAACCTTGGAGCATAAATAGATGTCATGATTGGGAGTCTAGGATGAAAAAGCCCATTAGAATTTGATTTAGGCTATAATCCATTAAACCCACAAATCACATCTTTGGATTGGAGAGCAGAGAAAAGATAGTTTACCTTTGGAACCTTACTTCCTTTGCATGCACTTGTTTGATTTTTTCTACAGTGTAGGGTCCTAGAATGTAT
The DNA here is from genome assembly GCA_031772625.1 of Pinus tabuliformis. NCBI lineage: Eukaryota > Viridiplantae > Streptophyta > Pinopsida > Pinales > Pinaceae > Pinus > Pinus tabuliformis. Next base: position 1,614,129,619 of record CM062816.1, on the reverse strand, counting down.
TCAAGCTGATCTACTCGGTAAGAAGCCTTTCCTTGCAGTGCATCCTTGTTGGAGAACATCCCATTAGAATTTCTAGGTCACAGAGCTCCACCTCACAGCCTTAGATTCAAGATAATAATAATTATTCATCTAAGACAAATACCGAAGCGACTTCCCTTCAAAAAGCAGGCTCAAAGTAGATGCATGGAATCCCAACCTTTTCTCGATGCACTGCTTCAGGATTTCCACCATGTTTGAATCCTAAATCCAAAAAAGGGAGGACTTCCCATTTATATCTTTGATAAAATATGGAATATTTCCTACTTTGGCTCTGCCTATCTTCCATCCAGCACATAACAAAAACAGCGAGGGAGATATTTTTGTGATTTCATAACATACATGTGTGTGGGTGGGTGATCCTTTGCAGTCCACAGATCCATCAAGGTTGTGTAAGAAAAATAGCCCATAGCTAAAGGAGGAGGGTATTTAGTCAACATCCCAGTTGGGTTTTCCTATTACGACCATCCCGGGAAAGTGAAACCTCTGCCATTGGTGTATTCTTTGAAACCCTTGTTTGATATTTGTTTCTTATCTTTAGTCTCGACTCAAGCCTAGTCATTGGTGGGTTCCACAGGTTTGAGCCTACGCTTGTCCTCTAAGGCCATAGGCACTCTGTAATGGATAAGTGAACAAAAATCAAATGACAGGACTGTAGGCATTGCTCGTTCATATTCGTGGAGAGTACACAACCCGTCGTCTCCATTCTGTGGCATGCCATTGTTGCATGTCTCAGTATCATGGTCAATGACAGTGCATGGTGTAACTTCACCAATGAACCAATTCCTAATTCTCCACACGAAACACATTTTAATCTCCTCTCTCTCAATCCAGTGTCCTCCTTCATCTAATTTATTTCATCTGCAATGTCCAATTAATTTGATTATTATACAATAATTATAGTTTTAAATATATAAAAGATATAGCTTGTATACTTACAATTCTCTTGTCATGGTAATCTTTTTTTTTTCTATTATGTTAGAAGAATATTACATAGCAAATTGGGCTGTGATTGGTAAGCCCAAAGGAGAACCAGACCAATAGCACAAATTTAAAGTTTTGAGGTTGTAAAGACCTCACCTAACTAGAATGTTAGGATGATAAGACAAAGAACATAATATACAAATAAATTTATCTTCTAGAAGAAACAAAGGAGTAGAATTATGATCTAGTTGCATAAAGATTACTGAGGAGTGGAGTTTTCCGGAGAGCTTCACACATTTTCACTTGTGGTGGTGGAGAGGTATCATTGGGTGTGGAGATGGCATATTGATTGAAGTAGGGGAAGGGATATTGTGATCCCAAGTTAAGTACAATGATGTATCCCCAATGTTGAGACCAAAGTTTGAAAGCTTATCTGTGATTTTACTACCCTTGTGTTGGACATAAGTTAGCAAAGGAGAATGGATGTGAGATAGAAGGGATGCAAATTTGACAATTCTTCTTGACATGCACCAGCTGTGAGAGAATTTGGAGGGATTGATGCCACATTGTATTTTTCTGGAAAATAGATATGATGAGCTTCAAAGATCCCTCAGTGATGATATTTTGTACCTGTTTCGAATGACTATTAATAGCCCTTCTTGCAAGGCCCAGAGCTCTGCCAAGTTGTTGGTATTATGCTTGATTTATCTTGTGTACATGTGTAGAACTTGACCCCTGGAATTTCTGAAAACACCCTCATAACTTTCTGGTTTGGGGTTGCCTTTTGAGGCACCATTAAAATTTAATTTGATGAAGCTTGTATGAGGAGGGAGCCAGGTTGTGGAACAAGAAGGAGAGGATTGGGGAATGGAAATATACAGGGGAGAAGGAGAAATTCCCATATCTATCATGATATATTATTCCTGTGGGATGCATTTCTAGTCCCGAGTAGACCAAGAATGGAGGTGGATAGTTTCTTTCAACTTTTTGACGGTGGCCTGCCATATTAATTCAATTGTGAGGGAAATATTGTTGAAGATGTGCCTATTTCACTCTTTCCATATGTCTTAGAGAATGAAGCTAGGGAGACGCTGTCGGGACCTAATCAGGATGGCATTCTAGAATGGTGTCCACTTACAATTCTCAAATTTGAAAATGATGTTGTCCATAGTTGTATCAAATTTCCTGAAGACTACAGTTAGTCGATGCTAAAGGGTTGAGGAATAGTTGCAATGATTAAGAGGTGTTTGCCATCCTCTACGTTGGATAGATAGAGATAGCAGATGGAGGGGCCATGGGAGCCTCTCTTTTGAAGTTCATCATAGGTGAGATTTTTATTCCATAGAAGTAGCCACATGAACAAAGTAATTTTGGGACAGTGTTTGAGGGTCCATAGTCGACGCCATTTGTTATGGATTGTCAGCGATTGGTTATGTGAAAAGCCCATGCAAGACTCTTCTATGTTAAAGTTTCCAACAAGGAGATATCCCTAGTGCGGGACATCCTCCTCATTTTGAATTCTGATTGTTCATTTGATTAACTCCTGTGAAAGAAAGTCAGCTTCTTACTGTATGAGAATGTTGTGCTAGGTGAGGCATTGAGAATGAGGAGCATGTTGTTCCCAATAAAGGGCTACTGAAGTGTAGCCTTGATGGATGATAATATCCCTGACATTGTGGATAGGATCTATATGAGAGGGATTGGGCCACTATTTCTAGAAATCATCACCAAAAAAGGTTGACGAGCCATCTTGTACCTCCCAAAAACTACGTTCATGCACAAGCTACCTCTTTTTCTAGACAATGTTCCAAATTTGGGATCCATTTATGTGCCCATCCAAATGAACAAGTTGAATGACAGGTGTGTTAGGAGAATATTTATGCCTCCACATTTGAATGCATTGCAAATCTAAGTGCTTGATCCAATGCCACCATGTTTTGGCATTTAGAGCTTCGCTAACAATATTGGGATCTCAAAGCCAGAGTCCTCCACTGTCTTTGGGCGGGCATAGTTTGTCCTAGGCAGTCAGAGCCCATTTTCTTTCTTTGTTAGCCCCGCCCCCATAGAAAGGAGAGGTTGGCGATTCAGATTTTTTTGATGATGGATTTAGGAGCGGCCATGGCTAAGAGTAAGTAAATTGGAAGGGATTTCTAAACATATTTAAGAAGAGTTAAACGATAACCAAAGTTAAGGGCTCGAAAGGTCCAACTAGAGAGTTTGGAGTCAGATTTGAGGAGCATGACCTCCCATACTTTAACTCTTTAACTCTTTGAGGATTGGATATGAGGGGAGTCCCCGTATATTTGGATGGAAGGGATCCTGATTCAATACTAGTAATACGAGAGATGTGGGATTGAATGGAAAGTTTCACGTTGAAGAAGAACAGTTGTGATTTGGTTAAGTTGATGGACATTCTCGAGACTTTTGAGAAAGAAAGCAGGATGCTAATGAAAGTGGATGATTCTTTTGTTGTAGGAGTGCCCATTAGGAGCGTGTCATCAACAAATTATTGATGGATGGAGCATTGTTGTGAGGTGCCCATAGGAAGTCCATGAAGTTGTCGTTGTGACTGAGCGTTCCTGATACTTCTACCCAACCCCTCTACCATTAGCAGAAACATATACAGAGACATTGGATCTCCCTGTCTAATACCACAAGTTAGCTTGAAGGTGGGGGATGGAGATCTATTAACAAGGAGGGAAAATAATACTTTGGAGATGAGAGCCATCACCCAATGAATCCACTTCTTGTTAAAGATGAAAGTTGTTACAATGTGAAATATGAATTTCAAGCTTGTGGAGTACCAAGGAAGGTATGTTTCGATGGTCATTTTGGTATCTTTTCATCAGAACTCAAAAGCCTTTTGCATGAGAAATCTAGATAATGATAAGAATTTATAACGAAACACGGGAGATTAATGAAAAGCACAGATAGTCGTCATTTCTATGTGCAGGAGGGAGGAAATACGGGAGGTGGCCATTCCAAAAGTAAAGACAAGGATGAGCTAACTGCTGTCCCTTTGACGGAAGACCGGAAACGAACCAGATCACAACGAATCAACCCAAGAAAGGACGCGGAGATACCAGCACGAAACAGAAAAGGGAAGAAGTAACGCAGTATTAATGATTCTGCGAATCCCTCAGGATCTGAGATCCTGAGGGATCACTATTTTACCTATTTTTTGTACCTAGATATCTCCGCCATCTTCCCTATAAAAGGGGTAGAACTGTTGGCTTCAGGGAGGATCTTTTTGGGGTGTAATTTCTTTTAAGGAAGATCAGGACTATGATCTTTATGTTTGGTTGAAGACTTGAGTTCCTGTAATTTTATTACATGCTTTAATACAGACTTGTTCACTCTTTTATCTTTGAGCCTGGATCTATCTTAAGCGGTGTACCCCTGGAGGCTAAGGGCCCGGCCCTGGAGGACACTTGCTCTTGTATTATTACGTGTGGTTTCTGTGTGGTTTTTTCATAGACGTACTCTGGTAATCTACTGTGTTTTGAGAATATTCTATTACATGCTCTGTTGTGATTAAGTCATTTCGTGTTCTTGAACTTTATATCGATGCTATGTTATTTTACCAATTATTTAAGCATTGATTAATCCCTATAGGACACTGTTACTTTATTACAAAATTCTTCACGATTGTGTTTTGCATTATAACAAGTCATCTGGAAAGATTTGTTTTACATGGGTATCGAATGTGACTATTCTTTATTATGAGATACAGTCGTATGTGTTTTAACAGAAGCAGATTAAGTATGGTGTGTTTCTAAGGTTCTATAGTATTGTTCCATCATATAAGATTGAGGGATTTGTGTTTTGATTGGCATGGTTAAATAGATTTGCAGTTTAAAGAACTCAGTTATTACTTATTTCGATTACTGTTCTATTCTTGAACTGCTGTTCCATTTACCTACTGTTCCATTTATTTGCTGTTCCATTTACTTGCTGTTCCATTTACTTGCTGTTCCATTTATTTGTTGTTCCATTTCAATTTGCTGTTCCATTTCTAGATTGCTAATTTGCTGTTTCTTGAGGACGAAATTAGGCTGTAGAGGACCCCAGCATCTGCTACTTGGTCCCCAGACCTCTGATCTACTCCCATCAGCTATGAAAGGGATGTGTTATTGCTACCAAGCCCTTGGCTGATGAGCTGTTCCATTTCATTATCACTTCTTTTATCTGTTGTTTCATTTCTAATCATTAAGAACGATCCTAGGCTGTAGCGAGCCCAACATCTGCTATTTGACTCCTAGACCTCTGATCTATTCTCATCAGTTATGAAAAGGATGGGTTATTGCTACCGAACCTTTGGCTGATGCAATACTTGGTGTGATTTAGTCCTTTGAAGTAGTTAAGTTGTATACTTGCATTAGTTTACTTTCGTAGTTGTAAATAGCTGTACTACAAGCATTACTTTGGCAAATGCTAGCCTCAGACTGAGACACCCTTTGAAATAACCAGACGATCCCGGATTGACATATTAATGTGAGGTATATAGAGGTGAAAGAGACCCTTTTTATAGCTCTACATTTTGGCGCCGTTGCCGGGGAAGGAGTGTAGCCATTTGTCTTTCTCAGAGTAGTGTACGAACCTGCTAGGGAAGAATTGGGTTTTGAAAACGGAAGGTAAGAACCTACGTGTAGAGCATGTAAAAGCCCTGCTCCTTTGCCCGCTTTCCTGCAGATTTGCTGTTATCTGCTTAAAATTTAGTAGTTAAATTGAGTGCATGACTAAGCAGAAAAAGCTAGAGAAAAATCCCAAACCGTTACCGAAACTAGAAAAAGCTAAGGGACCGGTGACCCTTGGTCGATCAACATACATAGACGAAATCTATAAGAAAGCTGAATCTCAGCCTTCAGTGGGACCCATGAAAGTTACTTCCAAGCAACCTACTAGTTCCCTTCAGGTCTCAGGCTCACCATCTGAAGCCTTTGCTGAGGTGCATAGTCAGACTGACGAACAGGACTTTCAAGAAATTGAAAACTCTATTCCAGAACGACTGCAGGAAGGGAATCTAAGCAATCTTTGTGAAGGAGAAGGAGAAACGGGGGAAATTGGGGAGCCAAGATCTCCTCCTAGGATAATTCAGCCATTAAATAGCCTAGACAAGGGGAGTGCGGTAAAAATTATTATTGAAGACACCCTATTTCCTCAGACAAAAATTCCAGATAGAGGAAGTGCTATTAAAACTGTTCCTGTTGAAAATATTCCTCCTCAACCCAGGAATACCCTCTTAGATCTTCCGGAAGGTTATTGGCATATATTTGACCCAATGGCTCAAAATCTGCCAAACACCCAAACCTCTACATTACAATACTCCATAGTGGATTCCGCAGCAAATGCTCCTATGAAAGCAATCCCCCTTCAACACATTCCTACATTTCACGGACTTACATCAGAGGACCCCGATGCATTCTTATTTGAATTTGATGTGCTATGCAGGGGATATGATTACACCACTGACCCCTAGAAATTAAAATGGTTCCCCTCCACTTTGAAAGGGGCAGCTTTAAGATGGTTTATGGGTTTAGGTGGTGGAGTTATAAATAACTGGGAACAAATGAAAGAATATTTCCTAAAGAAATATCAAGATTACTGTAGGTCTAGAGAACTGAAAGATGAAATATTTCAGATGATAGCTAGACCAAATGAAACATTAGAAGAATACGTGGAACGTTTCCAGTATAATCTGCAAAGATCCCCTTATGCATCGTTGCCTTTTCCTGATAACATGTTGAAAACATCATTAATAAGGGGCATGAAAGAACAATGGATTGAAACATTAAACATTATGGGGAAAGGGGATATATATCAGGAAAGTTTTGCTGACATAATTGATTTATGTATCAGGAGTTCGAGAGGCAGTACACGAATCAAACCAAGAGAACATGATCGATTTGCACGGGAAAATAAAATTTCATGAGAAGGAGTAACATGTGTGGAAATTGGGAATTTACTTGAAAATTTTAAAACTGATATATTAGGAACACTGACTACACAATTGGACATTTTGCAGGCTAAGCAGAAACAAATGGAGGCAGAACAAAATTTAGCAATTTTCTGCCCCAGATGCAGGAAGAAGCATAGCCATAAGGAATGCCCACTAGATACAGTTCAGACATGCGCCATTTGCACAAGGGATCACTCTACAGAAAGTTGTCCCTCATTACCTGGACTGAAAGCGGTATATAAGGAAGCGGAAGAAGAACCAGAAGCAGTGTATCTACTTAACCAACGTCGTTAGTGGCAGCCACGACAAACTGGTATGTTTTCAAACCCAGCTTCTTCTTTTCAGTATCCGCAATACAATACTCAACAGTATAATACATGGCAAAGTCAGTTTCAACCCCCATTTCCAAATTGGTCATCACAGTCATACCCTTCTGCAAACCCGTGGCTAAATCAAACAAGCCAATCTGGCTGGTCAAATCCTCCTTATCCCCCACCATACTGGCAAAACAACCCTTATCCACCGCAATGGACTCCCCCCACTTCACAAAGTTCAAGCTGGCAGAATAACTGGCAAAGACCAACACAACAGCCAGTAGGAAACATTCCTTTCCCTCAACCTACACTACCAGCTTTACATCAAAACCCCCAATCTAATCTCAGACCCCAACTCCCAGCCCAGCCCAATCCCAATCCAAATAACAGACCGATACAAGCACTCCAAATTTTAGAAACACCAGAAGAAGGACCTGATCTGAGAGAGTGCAATGATCTGCAGTTAAGATCTGGGCGTATCATTCAAACAGAGGGAAACAAAACAGTTCAGATTGAAGATCAGTTACCTAGAGAACAACTGTCACAAGAAGAGGATGAAAACAGGCAACAAACTCAGAATCAAGCAACTACATCCTCTCCCTCGTTCCTAGAACGTTTAGTCATACCTCGACCTATACAGCAACCTAATTTTGACATTATGGGAGAATTACAAAATTTGTACATAAAAATCCCGTTCCTTCAGGCCATTCAAGACATCCCAATATACGCTAAAACTATTAGGGAACTGTGCATAAAAAGACCAAGAAGGAATGTAATAGATAATCCAAGAGTTCAAGTAGTCGACACTTTATCTGACCTATTATCAGGAAAGGAAACACCTATTAAGTATGAAGACCCAGGAAACCCAATAGTAATTGTTCAAATTTATGGACAAACCTTAACCAATGCCTTAGTTGATCTTGGAGCTGCAATCAATATATTGACCACCTCCACTTGCCAAAAGTTAGGAATTACATCTGCAGAACCTAATTCAACTTTGCTGGAATTGGTTGATCGATCTGTGGTCAAGCCAGAAGGCATATTGCATGATGTTATGGTCTCAGTTGATTCCTGGGAATACCCAACTGATTTTCTGATAATAAATCCTAAAACCCGACTAGATGGACATCCATTGATCGTAGGAAGGCCTTGGCTCGCTACCACTGATGCCTACATCAGCCGTCGGCAAGGAAACATGATCATAACTAAGGGGGCAGATATTAAGAACTTAGTACTATATCCCCCAGCGCAGCCAAGCATCACAATAGTCAAAACTAATAGGCACCCTGTATCATATCTTACTGACAACATTAGATCTCCATTAACTATACAAGAAGCGCTAGAGTTCAAAAATCAAACAGAAGATGATGCCATCAGTAATTTTATTAGTCAAACTGAACTCACATCTCGTACCCAGTGTCATATGATAAAAGAAACATTTGATAACGAGGTAGAGGAGGAACCTCTGAAAGATGTGCATGACCATACAATCCCTATCACGTCAGTTGCACATAGTAAAATAGTGGAAATCGAACCTGGGAAGACCTTAAACATTAACACCAACCTTACACTGGAACAAGAAACAAAACTCATCCATGTTTTAACAAAATATAAAAATGCATTTGCATGGGATTACCCCAATATGAAAGGAATTGATCCTCAATTGTGTACACACCATATCTACATAGAGAATGATGCAAAACCTGTTAGACAACCTCAGAGAAGATTAAATCTTCATCTAAAAGAAGTAGTAAAATTTGAGCTCCAAAAACTTTTAGATGTTAGCTTTATCTACCCTATCTCTGATAGTAAGTGGGTCTCCCCGCTTGTGGTGGTACCAAAAAAGAATGGGAAGTGGAGAATCTGCGTGGACTATAGAGAACTAAATAAGGCAACGCAGAAAGATCACTTTCCTCTCCCATTCATCGATCAAGTATTGGACACTTTGGCAGGCAAGAAATTCCTTTCTTTTCTTGATGGCTTCAATGGGTATAACCAAATACAGATTGCCCCTGAAGATCAGGATAAAACTACTTTTACTTGTCCTTGGGGAACATTTGACTACCGAGTTTTACCTTTTGGTTTATGTAATGCCCCTGCCACATTCCAAAGGGTATTCTTAGCATATTTGCAGATATAATAAATGAAGGATTGGAAGTATATATGGATGATTTCACTCCATACGGAGAAGAGTTTGATCCAGCATCGGAAACACTAGAAAAAGTCCTACAACGCTGTATAGCTACCAGGCTTTGTCTAAGCCATGAAATGTGCTACATGATGATGACAGAAGGACTTATTCTAGGGCACTATATTTCAGCAGCCGGCATACAGGTAGACCCAACCAAAATCCAAATACTTTTGCTTATTCCTACTCCTACTACTCAAACAGAGGTACGTATCTTTCTTGGATTCTCTGGTTATTACAGAAGATTTATAGAACATTATTCACGTATTGTTGCACCATTGTATGCACTAACTGGTAATATTGACTTCCTTTGGACAGAGAAATGTGAACGTGCTTTCAATGACCTAAAAAAGCTTGTATCTACAGCCCCAGTCCTTCGCGGACCAAACTGGGATTTGCCATTTCAGATATCATCCGATGCCTCAGATACAGCTATTGGAGCGGTCCTTGGTCAGGAGGAGGATATAAAACCATACGCCATTTATTACATTAGCAAAAATATATCCCCTGATGAATTAAATTATACTATAACTGAAAAGGAATTTCTAGCTGTTATACATGCTATCAATAAATTCAGACATTACATCACTGGATATCCCGTTATCTTGTACACAGATCATTCTGCTATAAAGTATTTAGCAAATAAACCTGTCACAAAAGGCAGAATAACCAGATGGCTGATTTTATTGCAGGAGTTTGACATTACAATCAAGGATCGACCTGACAAAGAAAACCCGGTAGCTGATTTCCTCTCAAGAATGCCAAAACCAGTCGATGCAGCAGTAGTTGAAGATCAGTTTCCAGATGAGCATCTCTTTGCTGTTGCTGTTCAAACACCCTGGTATGCTGATGCCGCCAATTACCTAGCAGTAGGTAAGTTACCAAAACATCTAACCCCTAATGAGCGAAAACAGATTGTCCAGCGAAGTACCAGATTTTCCTGGATTGGAGGCTATTTGTTTCACACAGGGGCAGACATGCAAATCAGGAGGTGCATTCGACAAGATGAAATCTTTGATATATTGAAAGCATGCCATGAACAACCATGTGGTGGACATTTTGCTGATCGCAGGACTGCACATAAAGTATTACATACAGGGTATTATTGGCCCACAATTTTTAAAGATGCAAAGAAATTTGTCCAAGCATGTGATAGTTGCCAGAGGGCGGGACGCCCTAGTCACTCAGATGAGATGCCCTTGAAACCACAGCTAGTCATCGAACCATTTGAGCGATGGGCCCTTGATTTCGTGGGGCCAATCAACCCACCATCAAACTAGAAAACATACATTCTAGTGGCAACAGAATATGTCACTAAATGGGTTGAAGCGGAAGCCTTGCCCAGGGCTACAAAAGAATCTGTTATACAGTTCCTGCTCCATCTATTTGTGCGCTATGGCCTCCCTAGAGAGATAATCACAGATGGAGGGCCACAATTTGCTGGAAACAGAATAGCGGCAACACTCAACAATTATCATGTTCAGCATAAAATGACCACCCCATATCACCCACAGGCAAATGGGCAAGTAGAAAGCAGCAACAAGATAATAGAAACAATTCTAACCAAAACAGTTGCATCACATAGACGCGATTGGGCTGCCAGACTACCAGAAGCACTGTGGGCTTATAGAACAACATGGAGAAGCACCACTGGCCACTCACCTTACCAGCTTATGTTTGGAAAACAACCTATCTTTCCTATAGAATTTGAAATCCAGACATTACGAACAACACAAGAAGTAGGGTTAGACTTAATCAAGGCGCAAACTAATCGATTGCAACAGATTAATGAGCTGGATGAAATTAGACTCTCTGTACTTCAACATACTGCCCTGATACAGCAGCAAAGAGCTAAGTGGCATGATGATCTCATCAAAAACAGAGTCTTCCATGAAGGAGACTGGGCTCTTTTATATGACTCTAGATTTTAGGACTTCCCCGAGAAACTCCAGACTCGTTGGTTGGGACCATATGAAATTCAGAAAGTACATGACAATGGTACCCTCACACTAATTACTATTGATGGTTCTGGGTATACCTTTAAGGCAAACGGCCATCGAGTCTGTCTCTATCGCAAACCACTTACTCGGGAGTCCTTTTGCCAGCAATTACACCAAGATTCAGATATGGAGATCTTACGGGAGGAAGACAAGTCTCCTCCACCTGTAACTCGCTAAGAAGTTTACCTTTCTTTACAATTTGTATATAATTCTTTGAATTGTTTTTGTACATATTTTTTACAGCACTTGTGATTTTTGCTGTTCCTTTTTCAAAAAGAACAACACTTGTGATTTTTGCTGTTCCTTTTTCAAAAGGAACAGCACTTGTGATTTTTGGTGTTCCTTTTTCAAAAGGAACAACACTTGTGATTTTTGCTGTTTCTTTTTCAAAAGGAACATCACTTGTGATTTTTGTTGTTCCTTTTTCAAAAGGAACAACACTTGTGATTTTTTTTGCTGTTCCTTTTTCAAAAGGAACAACACTTGTGATTTTTGTTGTTCCTTTTTCAAAAGGAACATCACTTGTGATTTTTGCTGTTCCTTTTTCAAAAGGGACAACATTTCTGATTTTTGCTGTTCCTTTTCTAAAAATGAACAACACTTGAGTGTTTTTGTTGTTCCTTTCTAAAAAAGAACAACATTTGTGTGTTTTTGCTGTCTCCGAAAGAAACAACACGGTTTGATTTCTGCCGGTCTTTTTCCAAAGGAACGACATTTGTTTGATTTTATTGAACTGCACCATTGATTTCCACTGCTCCTTTCTCTAAACGAACAACCGTTGTTGTATCTTTCCTTGAAACTGCACTACTCATATGATTTAAAACAGCTTGTTCCTTCTCAAGGATGCAGAGTGCTAATGGTCTTTAGAATACAACTATCTACTTATGTGATGGAAACAAAAGCACAGTATACGGAAATCTGTAAATCATAAATCGCCATCCTTATCAGCAACTGCCCTGAATTGATGAAAGGATGTAGGGAAAAGATATGCTTACTTATCACCTTTTTTTGCCATTGTTCTACTAACTCTGTTCTGATTGGTAATCTCTATCATGCTGATTTTTTTTATCTATTTTAATTATCATTCGCCAATAAGATCAAAGAGTTTATATCTTCCTATTGGGATTTTAATAATTCTTCCACCATTCCTACTCTTAAGGAGTGTGGAACCACCCTTTGTGTATAAACAGGAAAGGTTCTCTATTAAAACCAAAGAAAAAAGAAGCAAGCAAAGCAGTTTTGTCAAATTGCAAGATAGGGAGTCTCATTACGAGCTGGCCTACCATGATCATCAGGATGGAAGAGAAGTGGCATTCCCATTAGGGCCACCACACCCGGGAAATGGTACAAAAGGTATATCAAAATCAATAAATAACCCTTGGAACAGGAGGTCTCACCACGAGCCGGCCTGCCCACTATTCGCTCCTTGCTCGTGAATGGCACTATGACTAACTGGTTACCAAGCCTGCATAGTGGCCTATAGTTTTGACATCACATAACACTTCCTCGCATACACAAAGGACTATGGTTCCCGGGGTGAAATAAACAACTCTGCCAAGGTTATGGACACCTGTTAGCAGCAGAGCTCTGTTAATGGTATCGAAGTCGTAACCTTTACACCAATGGGTAAGGAAATTATAACCTTTGTATCTTATAACGTGATAATTTAATTACCCAGCCATATACCGCATGACTATTTATTACCGCCAATCATTACGGAGCTAGTGACAATGACCGCATGGGGCTCACTAATTATGGAAAATGTCTATTCCCGAACTTCCATCAACTCACCGCAGTCGCTTACGTATTAAAAGCGATTTAACTTTTCACCTCGATTCCAGTAATACGCTGTTTTTGCGGACATGGCATATTTTCATAAGCTGCTCCATAAAGGCCTCGCGGACGAAGCAGACGCTGCTCTTTTATTTGACGGCTGGGACAGCCTATCATATTGCGGGGGGGGGGGGGGGGGGAGTAACCTCATTATTCCCTAGAATACGTGTCAGCAAGATCTTGTAATTGAGCACAGCGCGGCTCAACGGTATGATCATTTGCCATTTTTGTTTCTTCTGCATGAATCTTTGTTCGAAGTTATTTCCATTGCATACGCCGTTGTATTTAAATTTGAACGAGAAACTCGCCACCAGCTTCTCTGCATCTTAACGAACAGCTGTTGTTCCTTTGAGAATTTGCAAGTGAAGCCATGGGTGGAAGGTCAGTTCGCAGAGAACCACAGACATTGACTGTTTCAGCTGCAACCCGAAGAATTCTGAAGAAAGCAGGATGGTTGACCTACCTCAACCGCCTGAAGGAGTCTAATGAAACTGTGGCGAAGGAATTTTTACAAAACCTGCATGAAGAACATTCCACAATCAGAGGAAAATGAATAGAGGTCACGGATGATATAATAGCAAAAGTCACAGGACTATCGGCCATAGGGCCTGTGTGGACAATAAAGAAGGAAAGGCTGCAGAAGCTTGTGGAAATCTTTCAGGATGAGGGTCAAAGCCTAAAAGTTCGAGGAAAAGGGGTGCTACCAGCAATGCTAGGAGAGCCATGGGCGGAATTGGCGAAAATTGTCCAGAGCTACATTACTTGCGAGGGGAAGAAAAGACGTGGTAAGACCACGACATCTAAAACTCCTAACTGTCTTAAAACAAAAATGTTTTGTGAATTTACCTGCATTGCTTAATTCACTATTGCATGATGTGGCACGAAGCATGAAAAAGGCACAACACAAAGAATCTATGGTTAGCCACCACGGATTAATTCGTTTGATAGTAAACCATAGTCTTACCCAGCAGCAGAGCAGCTGGGAAGAATTAATTGATATTATTAATAAAGGGACGGCCACGTCTGGACGCCCAGAAAAACGAAAACAAATTGATAGCACACCCCAACGCCCAGAGAAGCGAAAGAAGGATGCTTGCACAGAAGTGCAAGCTGAAAGACAAGCCGAGAAACAAGCAGAAAAGCAACTTGAGAAACAACCCGATGCTGGTACATCTGAGCAACCAGTAAAACATAGAAAGTTGGCACGGCTTGCAGGGTTACAAGCAGAGTTGAAGAAACCCCGGGCTCGCACGAGCCAAGCAATAGAAATTATAGATGAGAAATCGGCAGAGACAAATACAGAAGAAGAAAGTAATGAGGACGTAGAACAGTCCACAGGGACAGAGGTAGAAGAAGAAAATAGCAGAGAAATAGAGCAGTCCGCCGAGGCAGAAACAGAAGAGGAAAACGAAGAATAGTCAGCGGAAACAGAAACAGGAGGAGAAGAAGAACAGGATGAAGAAGAAGAAGGAGACGAGAAAGAAGAAGTTGAGCGGCCCGAGCAGGAGGAAGAAATGGAACAGCAGGGAGGAAGCCCAGTACAAAACCCGATAGGGGAAGATGAATTGGCCAATATTTTGGCCAATATGGGCGAGTATGGCCAGCCCCTGAGTCCATCCAACCTCTAGGCCGAAGAAGAAACCCAGGAAAAATATGCACCCAAGGAAGTGCATACGGAAGAAGCAGAAGTAGAAATTTCACCCGTCCATGATGAGAAGGAAACAAAAAATATCAGGCAGGAACGGCCCGTTCCTAGTCAGAAGGCACCAGAGGAGAATCCGGAGGAAATAAGGGCAGAGGAAGAATTGGCCCAAGAAACAACAGAGCCAAGAAAGGTTCTTACCCCGGATCAGCCACCTCAAGAAGAAAATCCGGAAATTAGTCACACTCCAACCCACGGCAAACAGTCAGCTATTCTTTCTGAGAAGTTGATGAAAATAAGGGAATTGCAAAAGGAAAAAGGGACACTGTTAAACGCGATAGTCAGGCTTCGCGAGAAGATTAGGCTTCTAAAAGCAAGACAAAGGGGGGTAGGGACCTCAACAAGAAAAAATTCGGCCATGCCAATAAGACCCCGTAAGAATAAAAGGCGAAGAACCGGGAGTCGTTCCACTACTCAGAATCTTGACAGAAGCCAAACTGCTGTCCCTAATGAAGCAAAAAGAAAAACTGCTGTCCCTAATGAAGCAGAAACACAAACTGCTGTTCCAATTGAAACAAAAGGACAGACTGCTGTTCCATTTGAAAAGGAACAGCAGTGGGCTGGAGTTCGTGTTAAAATTGAAAAAGATAATAAGGTGGTTCAGACGGAGGCACCACCTTCGGGAGTAATAAGGGTTATGAATTCAAAGCAGCATAATAAGAAACTCCAAGTAAATCTCCCAGCCTCCACAAATGCATGGAAAAAGGACCCAAAAACAAGAACCCTCCACCATCATTTGAAGCAGGCTTAGCAAGAAGCAAAAAAGCTCAAGGAACAAACGGTCCCCCGTGAAAAATATGAGGAATTACAACAGCAGTTAAGGAACGTCAACCTGTCAGAAAGCCAAGCCTTTGAAGGATGGCGAAAGGAGCAAGAGAAAGTTGCCAAGGTAACCCGTAGATTAGATGTAGTTATTAAACAAATGTATACCTTGTGTGCTCTGTACAATGATGCCCTAGCATGTAGAGCTCCTGCCAAAAATTATGCCCTGTTTCTAATGGAAAGATACTTACAACTGAAAATTAAAGCCGTTAGGGCAGGTGCTCCCATATAAATTAACACTATAGATGATTTTATAAACTGCTGTAAGCATTATGGGGTAAAAGTACAAAGGTTATTATGTGAATTTTACCTGCATAACCTTGTACTAGAACAAGAGACCGAGCTGAACCCTGGCCCTTTTGTCGGAGATATTCAATTACAAGCATTCATTTCATTTACAGTTAATCAGATTAAATGGCTCAAAGCCTACAATGCATTTCAGAGACAAGAAAATGGATTAGACCTATGGGTAAGAGCTGAGCCTAGAGACCCGAAACAGTTATGGAGAAGTCATAGAAATCTCATGAGGGCTCCAGGTGTGATTGAAGCATTAGGACCCATGCATGAAGCAATCATTCGGCAAGGGCTTGAATTCTTTTCTTCTATTAAAGACCCTGCCATTGAAGCAGCTAAATTTCGATATCGGGTATCTAATCCAAATATTCAGCTCCGAGAGCCGTTTAAGTATGAAAATTTTAAGCTTGCTGCTAACCGATTCCCCCTCTATGGTGAAATTTTTTTGAGGGCAGGGCCATCCTGGTTAGGATATAGGTTCCGGAGTCCAATCATTTGGCATCCTGCACCCGGATACCAAGCCCTGTATGAAATACCCGAGGGCCAGACAAGCCATTTCTTTGATCATCTAGTTTCGCATCATGGGTGTAGGCCCCCACACGAAATTCCATCTCCAGCCTACTCCCTCACTGCTCTGCATGTCAACTACAATGTTTTCATGAGGCCATGAAAAAGGGTAAGCTGGGGGGTGTGTGGAGTACCAAGGAAGGTATGTTTCGATGGTCATTTTGGTATCTTTTCATCAGAAATCAAAAGCCTTTTGCATGAGAAATCTAGATAATGATAAGAATTTATAACGAAACACGAGAGATTAATGAAAAGCACTGATAGTTGTCATTTCTATGTGCAGGAGGGAGGAAATACGGGAGGTGGCCATTCCAAAAGTAAAGACAAGGATGAGCTAACTGCTGTCCCTTTGACGGAAGACCGGAAACGAACCAGATCACAACAAATCAACCCAAAAAAGGACGCGGAGATACCAACACGAAACAGAAAAGGGAAGAAGTAACGCAGTATTAATGATTCTGCGAATCCCTCAGGATCTGAGATCCTGAGGGATCGCTATTTTACCTATTTTCTGTACCTAGATATCTCCGCCATCTTCCCTATAAAAGGGGTAGCACTGTTGGCTTCAGGGAGGATCTTTTTGGGGTGTAATTTCTTTTAAGGAAGATCAGGACTATGATCTTTATGTTCGGTTGAAGACTTGAGTTCCTGTAATTTTATTGCATGCTTTAATACAGACTTGTTCACTCTTTTATCTTTGAGCCTGGATCTATCTTAAGTGGTGTACCCCTGGAGGCTAAGGGCTCGGCCCTGGAGGACACTTGCTCTTATATTATTACGTGTGGTTTCCGTGTGGTTTGTTCATAGACGTACTCTGGTAATCTGCTGTGTTTTGAGAATATTCTATTACATGCTCTGTTGTGATTAAGTCATTTCGTGTTCTTGAACTTTATATCAATACTATGTTATTTTACCAATTCTTTAAGAATTGATTAATCCCTACAGGACACTGTTACTTTATTACAAAATTCTTCATGATTGTGTTTTGCATTATAACAAGTCATCTGGAAAGATCTGTTTTACATGGGTATCGAATGTGACTATTCTTTATTATGAGATACAGTCGTATGTGCTTTAACAGAAGCAGATTAAGTATGGTGTGTTTCTAAGGTTCTATAGTATTGTTCCATCATATAAGATTGAGGGATTGGTGTTTTGATTGGCATGGTTAAATAGAGTTGCAACTTAAAGAACTCAATTATTACTTATTTCGATTACTGTTCTATTCTTGAACTGTTGTTCCATTTACCTGCTGTTCCATTTATTTGTTGTTCCATTTACTTGCTGTTCCATTTATTTGCTGTTCCATTTCAATTTGCTGTTCCATTTCCAGATTTCTAATTTGCTGTTTCTTGAGGACGGACTTAGGCTGTAGAGGACCCCATCATCTGCTACTTGGTCCCCAGACCTCTGATCTGCTCCCATCAGCTATGAAAGGGATGTGTTATTGCTACCAAGCCCTTGGTTGATGTGCTGTTCCATTTCATTATCACTTCTTTTATCTGTTGTTTCATTTCTAATCATTAAGAACGATACTAGGCTGCAGCGAGCCCAACATCTGCTATTTGACTCCCAGACCTCTGATCTATTCTCATCAGTTATGAAAAGGATGGGTTATTGCTACCAAACCTTTGGCTGATGCAATACTTGGTGTGATTTAGTCCTTTGAAGTAGTTAAGTTGTAGACTTGCATTAGTTTACTTTCGTAGTTGTAAATAGTTGTACTACAAGCATTACTCTGGCAAATGCTAGCCTCAGGCTGAGACACCCTTTGAAATAACCAGACGATCCCGGATTGACATATTAATGTGAGGTAACCAGAGGTGAAAGAGACCCTTTTTATAGCTCTACAAAGCTTAGCTTGTCAAAAGCCTTGGCCATATCGAGCTTGATAATTATGCTAGGCATCTTGGGGGATTGAAGAGAATGAATGTGTTCGTGAGCCAATATGATGTTGTCCACAATTTTTTGGCCCTTAACATAGCATGTCTACTCTGGGGAGATCAATGAGGGGAGGATGGGTTTGAGGTGATTGGCCATGAATTTTGAGATAATTTTGTGGATTATGTTATATAGAGCGATGGGATGATAATAAAAATGTGCCATAGATTTGGAGGATTTTTGAACTAATGTGATAAAGGTGGCTTCAAAGATAGTGAGAATGGAGGAATTTTGGTGAAATTCTTCTACTAATTGCCATATATCTTGTCCCATAATATTCCAACAAGCTTGAAAAATCTTTTCTATAAACCCATTGAGGCACAAAGATTTTCCTTTGGGCATGTCCATGGATGTCACTTCAACTTATTGCATAGATATTTCTTAGATAACGAGGGCATTGTTTTCTTAAATAACGAACTTTGGAATGTTCCTTATGATTTCATTTATGGAAGGTATCCTGTTCAGAGTAGATTTAGAGAGAATGATTTACTATAATACGTAATATCATGGACAATATCATCATGATTTTCCAGTTGTTGATTATTGGGAGTTTCGGATGCATAATATGTGATTCTGCTGCTTGTAATTGATCATGGATTGGTGAAAAAATTGGTGTTCTTTTCACCCTCCCTGAGCCACTGGGTTCTAAATTTCTTCTTGTAGAGAATTCCCTCTTGGATTAGGGTTCCATTAAGTTTCTTCTAAATCAAAGCCTCTTTAGTTTGTAGATTTATTGAGTATCCTTTCTCAATTACGGCTTGCTGTATTGTTTCCATCTCTTGCATTAGTTGTTGTTTTTCCTTGAAGATATTTCCAAAATTATGTATGTTCCAATTCTTAATTTGTTGCTTTAGGAATTTGAGTCTTTGCTCGAAGTGAAACATAACAATCCCTTTAAGATCAATGGAAGCCTTCCACCAAGAGTCAATTTTAGGGAGGAAGTCAAGATGTCACAATAGAAAAGCTTCAAATCGAAAGTGATTTTTCTTTGGTGAGAAGGATCAATAAAGAGAAAGGGAGATGGCCCAATGATTGGATTTGTGACTGGGAAGAATGGTGGTTTCAAATTTGATGCCTGAAAGGAAAAGGGATACAAAGATTAGGATTTTTTCCAAATGGGAGGCGATTTGAGCAGGGAAACCTCTCTTGTTATTCCAAGTATGAGTGCCATTGATAAGGAGATGGTTCACCATATTGACTTCATAATTGATAAATTTATTAAAGAGAGTACTTTCTTCATCTATTCTCCAGATTCCACCTTTTTTCTCTTGAAGAGTACGAGTTAAGTTAAAGACTCCTGCCAAGAACTAGTGAAGAGGATTCATTAGTTTGAAGATAGAGTGGAGATGGTTGATGAAGAGTTATTTGTTTGTAGGGGAGATAGGATCATAAACGTTGTAGATTATTCTAGAGAGAGAGAAGCCAAATGGGTGAAAGGTATAAATTTTAACCCTTTACAAAAATTACCTGCAAATGAATTATTAAAACAAAAAAATATACAATGACAAGAACATATAATAAATATACACAGATATTTTCCACTTGATCCAAAAATTGGGACTACCAGATTGATTTTTCATTATATTCCTTCAATATTAAAATAAATATATATACATGTTGAAGCATTCATAAACACAAATCCAGAACCCAAGATTAGAACATAACCATAGTTCCCAAACCAGATCTACAAAATACCATGGGCATAAAACCATCACTCCCAAATCCATGTGAAAAACCCATGCACAAAATCATGGGTAGGTCCACCCACCATCTTTGGGTTCACATAAAAAAAAATTTCCCGAGGCGCTACCCCAAACCCCGTGTAGGGGGCTACCGATTGCCTCCAAACTCCTCGACAGGGGGGCCTGTGCCTCTCACCCACCTTTAACCCCATCGTTGTGTCTGACACAATGTACAACGAGTGGGGCTAGTCGAGAAAATAGTATAACACATACCCAACATTCTCCCACTTGTTGTTTTCTTTCCACACAAGGGGTCACATGAGAGTTTAGTCATTGGTCCAAGCCTACAACACCCATTGTTTCTTTACACCAAAAAAACTTCTTAGTGCTCACATACTTCGTCAATGCATCTGAAACATTCTTCAAAGTGTCCACCTTTACTAGAAACACCTTTTTGTCCTCAACCATATCCCTCACAAAGTGATACTAAACATCAATATGCTTTTTCTTTGAATGATAATCAAGTTTCTTTGCCAACAAAATTTCACTTTGGCTATCACAATCTATCCTTATAGCTCGTTGAACAAACCCCATACTTGAACACAATCTCTTCAAGAAAACTGCTTCCTTGTTTGCATGTGTGACTGCCATGTATCAACCTCTATAGTTGAAAGTGCCACTATAGACTGCCTCTTGCTCATCCAACTGACTGCTCCTCCAAATAGGTTAAACACATACCCACTTTTAGATCTTCCTTGATCCAAATATCCAGCCCAGTCTACATAAACAAAGCCATGAATGTCCAAAACTATGTCCAATCTTGGTCTTCCTTGGTAGCACAAACCATAATCACTAGTGCCACACAAATACCTGAAAACCCACTTCACTCTATCCAATGATCCCGTGTGGTCTAAAATGCGGATGCAAATTAGAGTTTAATTTAATGTCAACCCGGGAAGGTAAACTTAGAAGTGCTTATCTAAAATAGATAGATCTAGAAAGATTCCTAATTTGTCCAAGATCTTAAAGACCCCTTACAAGAACATATTCATTAAGATCTCTTTCAATAACTAATCAAACTTAGATCTAACAATTGTTTGAGATCTATGATTCTCTTACAAGAACATATTCTACAAGATCTCTTCCAACATTAGAACATCTAATAAGAAATTAAAAGCTGAAATGAAATAAACCTAGATCTAATAATTGTATGAGATCTTACGGTTCTCTTACAAGAACACCTTCAAATAAGACTCTTCCAATATTAGAACATTTAACAAAACTTGAAAGCTGAAATCAAAAAAAAAACATAAAATAAATTATAAACAAATAAGCATGCAAGTGAGGCCATGGGGGCCCTCCATAACTCCACAAGCACACCACTTCAATGGAGACTCAGATGTAGAAGCAAAATTGAAGTATGATCCTTTATTTCAAAATCTCCATTACAAACCAACTCTAAGATTACAACTCTAAGCTTAGATGTTGATATCTCACATGCCATAGTCTGATAGGTGAAATGTTTGTGCTTGTTGCCCCTGCAAAGTCAGAATTCCTTAGAATAACTGTTCTTTTCATTCGTAACAGTTTCCATCTTCATATCCTGTCATCACTATTTTCATATTCTGTTTGAATGAATAAATTTTAACTAGGCCATCCTTCAAAATGGCTTGATGTCCAGCTTGTTAGATCAAGACTAAAGACAAAAAATTCTTTTTAAAGGTGGGTACGTAGCATACATTTGAAATCAATCTTTCTCCAATGTCAGGAAGATAAAATTTAACGACACCTTTTCCATAAGGAGTATGTTTTGTATCATCAGCAAGAAAGATTGAACTAAGGTGGCATGGTTGGAAGTTCCAAAAGAAGTCTCGTCAAAAAGTCATGTGTTGAGTTGCCCCTGTATCTAAAATCCATGCATCTTCATAATCACTTTTAAGAAAAGTGGAAACTAATGTTGTTGATTCTGAGCTTTGACTTGATGTGAAGACATATTCTGAACCATCATTGTCTTGATCAGTGGAAAATTGAGTTGTGTTTTGATGGAACTTTGGAATTTTATCAATGGAAGTTCTACAATCTTCTGCAAAATGGCCCACTCTATTACATCTTCTATAGACAATTTGATTCAAGTTTTTGTCTCTTCCTTGTTATTGTCCTCTGCCTCTACTTTGACCTCTACTTTGAGTTTGCCCTTTGCCTTGACTTTGACCTCTTCCTTGATTGTTTCCTCTGCCTTGAAAGTTTCCTCTGTTTTGAAAGTTTCCTCTGCCTTGACTGTTTCCTCTTCCTTGAAAGTTTCCTCTATTTTGGCTTCTTCCACGACCTTGTCCACTATGTGTTGTTGGATGTTGATTGAAATGTCCTCTTCCTCTAGAATTTTCATTTGATGATTTACTTGTGCTAGCCTTTGTGAAGAAGACATATTCCCCTTGTTTCTTCTTCCCAAAATTTTTGTCGTGTTGAGCCAACATCTCACTTAGCTCATCAAACTTTAATTTATCTAACTTTCCGGTCACTTGTAGAGTTTCCAAAAATTGTGCATATGAAGAAGGCAATCCAACAATTAGAATTGTGGTCATGAAATTGTCATCTACTGTTGGAAATCCAACTTTTACTATTTCTTTCTTAATATTTTTAAGCCTAGAGATATACTCAAGGACATCTCCTCCTTCAGTTAGTTTTTGTTGAAGCAACTTAAGTTGTAGATCAACCTTTTTTGATTCAGGTTGTGTATCAAATAGATATTTGAAAGTACGCAAAGCAGACCATGCATCTGAGGCATTTTCAATATGAATATACATCTCATCATTAACTGAAGACTTTATAAGAGCTAGTGCCTTGACATTTTTAACTTCCCATTTTGCAAGTGAAGTTACATTTGTGGGTTTATTAGGCTTAATGTCTCCATCACATATGTCTTGCCATAATTCATTATATATTAGAGTGCTTTCAATGAGATGTTTCCATGTCTTGTATGATTTTACCCCTTCAAGCTTATCAGAATCAGAGAATAGATTAATTAACTTCAACATTGTAGGTTTGAAGCTTTGCACCAAAAAGAATCAAGCACAGGAAAGAGATGAGCAACACATCACACAAAACACGCCACACAAAAACGATCTATCAGGGCTTGGCCTTGACCCTCGTATAGTTGTTGGAGGAGAAAAATGATTGAGCTTTGCACTTGGCTCTAGTCAATTTCTCTTAAGAATTTTACAATGAAATCTTTCAAAATTTGACTGATTTACAATCCTTGCAATGTTTTATGCAAAATGTACTCTAACCCCCCCTCAAAGTAAAAAAATTACCTTGAGTTACAATGTCTCACTTATCTCTCCAAATAAAAAATTACAGATAGAATCTCCTTATTACTCCAAAAATTACAAAATTTACTGCCCAAAATATTTACAAATAACCCCTCACACCTTAGTACTCTAGGAAAAAATTATAATTTACAAGTGCACCTTATTACTCCACAAATTTACAAAAAAATAAATTCCCAAAAATTTAAAAAACTCACCATATCTCTCCAAAATAAAAATATTCCTTATCTCTCCAACAAATGCTTCTTCACTCTTCGATTCAACTTTAAACTTACTTGAAAAAAAACACTTTAAGAAGCTCGAATTTTTCCTTACACTGGCTGACGTTGTCCTCAATGTTGCTTGCTGGCTGGATCACACTAGCTTGCTCACTGGCTCATGTTGGCTTCCACGTTGCTTGCTAGCTGGCTCACGCTTGGCTCATGTTGGCTGGCTCACACTGGCTGCTTGTTGGCTGGCTCACGCTGGCTTCCACTCTGCTTGTTGGCTGGCTCACGCTGGTTGCTTGCTGGCTAGATACCACAATAATGGCAGAAGTGTCCTCAAACACACAATTTTATTAATCAGAAAAGAAATTACATAATAATTTTGCAAGAGTTTACACACACACTCCAACACTCTTGCAATAAGGAGAATGAACTATATATAAGCTTAATTTCCTAATCTATTCTAGTTTTGGACTACTTATTAAATTAACAAGTGTCCATTTACAATAAATGCAATTCTAACCAATTTGTTAACTCTACTCCTAAATTGGAGCCTAAGATACAACATTATTCTAGATGTCATATCTTTTACAACAATATTCTATTTCTAAGTGTCTCCAATATTTAATTAAATATTCTAAATAAATAAATATTCTATCCTAACTTTGTGAACTATGAATTTTGTATTTTGGATCATCTAATAGTTATTGGGTAGGAATTATTATAGATAGGTAGCATGTAAGTATATTCAACGAATGCAACAAATTCCCAAGAGAACTTCAACGCTATGATGCAAGGACCAGTGTTGAACATAACAAAAAATGAGCCATTGCTGTCACACAAGAACCAACGTTGGATATGGAAGGGAAAGATGCTCCACAAGAACCTATTGCAGGACTTGATCAAAGTCATAAACATTATTTCGGTAGAATCATTCATGGAATAATAATGGATAGACAACAAGAAAATTATTCAAGGTAAAGGGTAGATTGTTCGCAGAGGTATTGAGTTGCATCATAGTGGCAATTTTTGCAATAAACAATAATGTTTGATGTACTTACTCCTCACTAATATAGAAACATGGACAAGAATCTCTACTAGGGGTAGAATGAGACATGGTGAGAGTTCTATGGGAGATAGTATTCATAAAACTCAACAAAATGAAGTATGGATGGAAAATAACATTCCACTACATCGTTGTCAATGAGACGCTTGGTACAGTGATTTAGGTTGGTGCATTTGAAAAATTGGGTGGCTTTTTGTTGTTTATTCTACCATTTTTGCATGAAGAAATGCAAAAGTGTAGGCATGAGAGAGATTTTTGGCTGCCAAATTGTCTCATTTTTCACCATTCTAAACAACGATTTTCTGTCATTTTACCACACTTCTTTACCCGTCTCTTACCCATCTTCCTATGTTTCTTCATAAATGTGCCACATTGAAATTATAAATATTAAAGTATTTAATTATCATTATTTTCCTTATTTTTAATAAATTAAAAAAAAATATTATTAGTTTTTACTGATGGAGAAGGAAAAGAACCATAACTTTAACCACCCCATCCTACACAAAGCCATCAAATCCTTACGGTGCATCCTCAACATCAAATCCCACAACCTAATTTGTTATTTTCTAATTTTCTCATAACCTAATTTGTTATTTTCTATTTTTCCCATATTGAGATTAGTTATGTATTATTTACACTAAATCATTTTCAACTAAATAATGCCCACCAGTCCATTATATTCGTTACAATAGTATTACATTTATTATGAGAGGATTCGACTACTTTGCTGTTAGATCCATCATCAAGGATCACTGAGTTCTTACAAGAGGATTAGACTCTTGGTTTTACGGCAATGTTATTAGAAAAGGCCACATAGTTCACGAATGCTTATATTTTAACAAAACAAAAGGTTGAGGCAAGCAAATTGAGGGTAATTTATAAAGTCCACAGCAATTTTTTTTATGAACATTTGTTTATTTATTTTAAAATTTCCATATATATATGGGGTATATTAGAATATTTAAAAAAAAAATAGTGAATATGTTTTTTTAATTAATTATTTTTTAAATATAATATTATGTTATGAATATTTTTGTTTGAAGAATATATGTGTGTGTCAATTCTCTAATCAAAGATAAAAAAATTACACATTTTTTATATTGAGTTGCAATATATATATATATATAATTTAATTTTAAGGTTATGACGAAGTTATATATTATATTGGTCTATAAGACCTTTTTGTTTGTGGGACCCACCTCCCACCACATTCCTATATGAGACCCCCTTGTTTGTGGGATAAGGGACCCACCTCTGTGCAGATATACCATATTGGCGTATGAGACCCCTTTGTTTGTGGGACCTATATCCCGCCACATTGGTGTATAAGGCCCCTTTATTTGTGGGATAAGGGACCCACCTCCAAACAGTGATTTGATTGCTAAGTCTACAAAAACATACATACTCTACCCCTCTCTCGTTTTGAACCTGTGACCTTTTAAGAGGAAACACATACTTTTAACCATTAGATCCACTCAAAATGCATAATTGAAAAACACACACACACACACACACACACACACACACACACACACACACAAATATATATAATAATTAAAAATAACATTAATTTAATTCTTTTTAATAATAATTTTTACAATATGAAATATATTATAATTTTTTTATTGTTAATAATTATTATAAATTGGTTAACATAAATATTCACCAATCATTTAATTTTTTTTTTTCTCAATCTGTCTACTCCTATTATTTATACAAAAAAGTTACAGCAAGGCCACAACCTTGAAAGTCTTGCCATGAAGTTGGCATTTTACAAAAATGATCATGATCTCAGTACACAGTAGACCTCCAACAGTATTTTGACTTCCCATAAGACTCGAAACAGTGCTGAACATAAACTAAAACGAAACTTGCACAGCTAGACAACGCTAGACATAAACGAAACATTGACAGACAAAGACCTGAAACATGCATTAACTTCGAGATTCAAAACGGAGTCGAGCTCCTACTTCAGAAACTGCAAAGGGCGGAAACCTGGGCGGGATCAGTCATCCTCAGAGGTGTATGGCTCCTCAACGACCCTACACCCGAATTGTAGTGAGTCCTCCGAGTCAGAATGATGAACCACCGAGCCTATTGGTTCTCCTTGAGCTGGCGCACTTGGACCTGTAGGGACAGCCGAATTCACCATCGAGGGACCTCCCATGACCTGGCGCTGATTGTCAATTGGATTCGCCATCCTCTGGTCTGCAAGAACTCCAGGATGGGCCACTCCCGAACCCCGGACATCTTCACATTTTTCAATAGTGACTGAGACTATAAAGGTGGAGTTGGCTAAAGAACACGGGATGCGGTAGCGAACAGTGGGGTGGGCCGCATGCTCACAATCAACAGTCCTGACTCGCCCGCGACCCCTGCCTCTGCCACTTCTGGTAACAGGGGGACTGCTCCGACCAGGTTCCAGCGCGTCTGAGGAAGAGTAAGAAATGGGGGTGGACCGCTGAGAGGTGGCACGACCACGGGAGCCACCACGTCTGCTCCCCATCCTGGGCCGTTCGCGCGGCATGGAAATGTACAGAGGTTTGTCAAAAGAGCGAATACACGGAGAGGAGTGCCCAGAGTGAGGCGGAAACGGAACCCCGATTGAACCGTATGAACCTGGAACCAGAGCCCAGCGTTTATGGAACGCTCTTGAGCCTAGAAAGGGAATGACGGGCCTAAGCTCGCTTGTGGAATAGCTCAGAGAGACACACAACGCAGCAATCCATAAGGCCACAGAGGTCTGCGACGAAGCCGCGGGAATGATGAGCTTATGGAGCGCCATAGCACAGTAAACCATGAAACGGATGGAGGAAGTAAATGCCTGCATTAATATGCTTGTGCGAGACCAGCTCGCCCGTCCAGTGCGATAACCCATGGCGTGCTTGGGCTGACACCTGCCCATGTGATACGCCATCTTCGTACCCTCTGATCTGTCAAGCACCCGCATCCGGGAGTGAGTAATCCTGTTGCACCAGAGAAGTGCATTCCTGTTTGAGTTGTTCATCATCTGAGACTTCAAGGGGTCCTGAGAAGTGAGGGAGTTGCTGGTTTACTCCTTGATTGGCCAGTCTGTCTGCAACTTTGTTGGCCGTTCGTCTAACATGCTTGAAGGTAATGCTTTGGGGATTCTGCAGCCTTTCCTCCAGGAGTTCCAGTCGGCTGAGCAACCTCCGGCTGGATGCCATCTTGGCTGCCGAAGTGCCTGCTTGTATTCTGATAGCTTATGTTATTAGGATAAGTGATTCTCCCTCGACCTCTAAAGGGAAGAAGTTCTTTTGATCTACAATGCAAATCCATTTCCACAGTCCTTCTAGCTCAGCTGCATTATTAGTATCTTTGCCAATCGATCCGTAATAGATATGCAGTACTATGCCCGTGTGGCTCCTGAAGATTCCTCCAAATCCTGTCGGCCCTGGATTGCCCTTGGCTACCCCATCAAAATTCAATTTGAATGAGTTGATTGCAGGAGGGGACCAAGTGAGGGGAGAGGCTGAGCTAGTTGGTGGACGGGCTTTGACCTGGGCTAAAAAGGATAGGTCCAGATTCCAGGCTTTCAGGATGAGACATTCTTGAGGAGAGTCTGGCAGATCCGTGTCATGCCAGTTTCTGATAGCTAGAGTTTCTTGAAGATTTTGTTTCAGGAGGAGCCACAGAGCATCAATTGGCCGACTAATGTTGTTGAAAATTCTATTATTTCTTTCCTTCCAAAGAATCCAATAGAGAAAGCCTGGGATTAGATTCCACAGAGAGTTTAGAAGTGGGCTTTGAAAAGGGTGCTTTGTCCATTTTCTAATGGTATCTGTGATATCTCCCATCCGATATTCCGATCTCCTATTGCATTGTTCAATTCTCTCCCATAGTTGAGTTGCTAGAGGACAAGTTTCCATTAAATGTCTGATGGATTCAGAGTGGAGATTACAATTGGGGCATCTTGATGGGCCAATGAATCCTCTTTTTTGCAGGTTATCCTAGGTAAGGATGCGCCTCTTACTTAAAAGCCATAGAAAAGTGGAGACCTTGGGCCATATTCTTGGTTGCCAGACCCTTTCCCATATCTGATCCTTGTCTGTCTGGGAGGCTGAGTAGCGAAGCTGGTGAGCTTCCTTGGTAGTGAACATTCCTTTTGGCGTGTGACCCCATCTCAGTTTGTCCTGCTGGTTTGAATATTTAATTCTTCTGTAATTTAATTCCTGATCTATTTCAGTGTGTGTTTCCCCTTGCCAATCAGCCTGCCAGGTGCTAGCGGGTTTCCAAATTTGGAAGTCTTGGAACGTGTGCTGCTGCCAGAATTGATGAACAAGGGTGAGATTTTCCTGCTGCATGGAAACTTGCCAAATTGGCTTGTGGAATAGAGTGGCCAGTTTTGGGAGTTGTTGCCAAGAGTCCTCCCAGAACCTTGCTGTGGTACCTGAGTGAATTTCCCAAAAACTGTGCTCTTGAATGAAGGCGTTGTGGAGCTTTGCGGCGTTCCATATCAGAGAACCTTGGGTTGTAGTGCTGATTCTGATGAGGTCGCTCCATTGGCTACCCGGAGCATATTTTGCTTGCCATAGCCTCGCCCAGGGTGTATGTGGTTTGGAGATCCAATTCCACCATATGCGAGCTCCCATTGTATTGTTGCTTTGGAGAGGATCCCTTAGTCCGAGCCTGCCCTCTGATTTTGTTTGGCAGACCTCCTTCCAATTGACAAGAGCCCATTTCCTGTTGAGACCAGAGGAGCCCCACAGAAAATTTCGCTGAAGATTGCGGATTGCTTTGAGAACCCATTTTGGCGCTGCTAGGATGGAGAAAAGATACAATGGCATGGCCTGGAGAACCGATTTGATCAAGATGAGTCTGCCAGCCATATTTAGAGAGCGGAAAGTCCAAGACGAGAGCCTTGATTCCAATTTGTCTAGGAGAGTCCTCCAGGAAGCGTGCTTAATGGCCGAGTCTAACAAAGGAGCCCCCAGGTATTTAGAAGGAAGCGTGGCAATAGAGAACCCCAGAATACGTGCAATATTCCTTTGAGTGGAGGCGGGTGTGTTGAAAAAGAAGAGTTGGGATTTTGAAGCATTGATGGAGGTGCCGGAGGCTTCAGAGAAAAGAGAGAGCAGAAGTTTGAAAGCTTTGGCCTCTTGAGAGGAGGGATGACCAAATAACATGGTGTCGTCTACAAACTGTTGATGGGATAAGGGATGAAGACCATGGAGAGAAATACCTTTTAGAGCTTGGGTGGAGACGACAGATTTGAGCAAACAACTAAGCCCTTCTGCCATTAGGACAAAAAGGAAGGGGGATAGGGGATTGAGCAAGATAGAGATACTATGAGAGAAAATTAGATTCATGATCCATCTAGTCCAGGTGGAGTTGAAGCCAAAAGCCAATAACATCTGATGAATATAATTCCAACTAAGTTTATCAAAAGCTTTGGAGAGGTCCAACTTTAGAATCATACCTGGTTTTTTCAGAAGCTTTAGAGAGTGGATTACCTCATTTGATAGAATGATACCGTCCATAATCTGCCGCCCTTCTACATAACCCGTCTGCTCCGGTGAAATGAGAAGAGGAAGGAGAGGTTTGAGCTTGTTTGCCAGGACCTTTAGAGATAAGCTTGTAAATGACATTGCACAGTGCTATCAGTCTGTATGGGCTTATTGGGTTCATCGCCTTTAGGTACTAGCACTAAGAAAGTTGCATTGAGGGAGGGTAGAATCTAGTGCATATTTCTTGATTCCTCCACTAATTCCCATACCTCTGTCTTGATGAGCTCCCAAAACTCGTGAAAGAAATTGGCAGTAAAACCGTCAGGACCAGGTGCCTTGCCATCCTTGAGTTGGGCCATCGCCTCTTCTACCTCCCGAAGTGAAATGGACTGGAGCAGTTTATTGTTATGATCCTCCGTTATGATTTTAGGAATGTGCTGCGTGATAGTTCTGATTGCTTGATCTCTGTTTCCGGGAGGCTCCCTGAGAATTTCCTGAAAGTAATCTTTAAATTCCTTCTCCATGTCTTCATGCGCTTCTAATCTTTCCCCTTGTTGATTGTTGATGAATGCTATGTTGTTGTGCATTCTTCTTTGGATGGCGGTTCTATGGAAGAATTTTTTATTCTTCTCCCCATCCTTGAGCCACCTGATTCTGGACTTTTGTCGCCATAGGATTTCCTCTTGCTGCCTGCGGGCTTCAATTTGATTCCAGAGGATCTGCTCCTGATGCGCCTGCTCATCTGTCCTGCCTTCCAAGATGAGAGTCTGTTGTAGTGCGTTCATTTGCTGTTCCAGCCTTTTGCGGTTCTCAAAAATGTTGCCAAACTGTGTGCGGTTCCAGACTTTGAGAACTTGTTTTAAGTTCTTTAATTTCTGTTGGAATTGGAACATTTTGGCGCCTGCCGGCGGGATGAATGATTGCCATGCCTCACTTACCACTGTCTTGAAGTTAGGATTTGAGAACCAGAAGGCTTCAAATCGGAAAGGTCTATTGCTTCTTGTACCTGGCCGAGACCATTGTAACATAATTGGCCAGTGATCTGATCCACCTTGGGGCAATATGGAGGCATGAAAGTCCCCTCCCAGGTGTATGGCATTGTCCAAGATGAGGAACCGATCTAGCCTGGAGGCGATGTGTTGAGTGCCCCTGCGCTTATTGGTCCAAGTAAAAACTCCATTGGAGGTTTGAATGTCCATTAATTGATTATTTTGAATGAATTCTCTGAGACCATTGCTGTCACCTTCTAACCTTGTTCTGCCTCCTTGTTTCTCCTCCATCGTCTTGATGATGTTGAAATCACCTCCACCGATCCAGAGGGGGAACTACCTGTTTGCATTGAGTATGGTAAGAGTATCCAGAAGTTCTAATTTTCGCTGTAGATTTTGCGAAAAATACACATTTGAGAGGTGTCCATGGATGTTTGTGCCGATGAGATGGAAGGACGCTGGGATGAGGTAATGGGTGGCATGAAAATCTCTTAGAGTTAGAACCTGTGGGTTCCACAAGATAGCTAATCCGCCGGAAGCCCCAGAGGCATCTACTGAAACTGAGCAGCTGCCTGACCAGACTTTGTTGCGGATTCTCTCTATAGCAGTATTATTGCTTTTTGTTTCTTGAAGAAAAACTAATGATGGTTTTTCTTGTTGAATCAAGTTTTTTATCATTCTGTGTTTTGAGGGGCTATTGAGCCCTCTCACATTCCAGGAGATGAGCTTCATGAGGGACAGTGGGGTTTGGGTTTGTAAAACTTTGTCAACTTAGGGAACTGCCCGGATTCCATAAGTATTTCTCCTACTATGATTGTCCTTTGTAGGTCTGTTTTGCGCCCTCTTTTCTTTGTTTCTTTGAGATTTTTTTTCCGTCCCATGGGCTACCGGATTGTATGCCAAGACTTTTGTTGCGCTGTGCTTTGATTAAAACTCCTTCGAGCCTGTCGATTTTCCAAGGGGGTATTGAGTTGTATTCTTTCTGCTTGCAAGCCGTTTCTAGTTTGAAGATATCTAGACCATCCAGACTGACATTCTCTAGATCTTCTTCCATGATGGTGGGGGAACTCTGATCTTCCACAGCTACAATGTCCTGTAGGCTGAGGGCTAGAGCTGCGTCTAGCTCCATTGCTGAGGGCTGCTGGCTGAACTCTGGAACAGATTTCTCCGAGGAAGTGGGGAGTGAGCCAGTATCTGGAACAAGTTTTTTATCCGAGTGAGGGCCGGTTAAGAGGCCAGGAGGAATGGGTGTGGAAGATTGCCTAGGGGCGTTGGGAGCTTGGGAGGATGAGGGAAGGGAGGGGTTCTCCTGAGGTTCTGAGCTTGGTTTTTCTGGAGGATCAGGAGAAGAGAGCAAAATGAATCTGTTCTGGGAATCAGGTTTGATGGGGCTTTCTGGGACTGCATGATTTTTCTTTGCATGCCTACGGCGATTCAGAACTTTGATGAATCCTTCAGAGTCTTTGCTAGATTCATTGGCAGGAGATTTGGACTGAGAATTCAAAGGAAAATCTCGGAAGAGATGGCCATGTTCATGGCATTTACGACAACGAAAAGGGATATGCTCGTAATCTAATGGTTGGTTCCATTCAAAATCGTCATGAAAGAGACTTACCGAGTCGGCGAGAGCTTTGGTCAAGTGCATCTGGACACAGATCTGGGCATATGAGGTGTATCTGCGGGTTTTGGTTTCCTCAGCAACTTTGATGAAAACCCCTAATTTGTTGCCAATGTCTGCTAGCATTTCTTCTCTCCAGTATTCCACAGGAAGGGAGTACATATGTATCCAAACTGGAGCCCAACTGAAATCTTCCTTATCAGGGTTAAACCTAGGCTTCCAATCCCGAAGGTATAGACCTGAGGAGTTAAAAAAATACGGGCCTCCTTCGAATATGCGAGATTTGTCCTCCACATAGTGGAAAATGGCCGTGAAGAAACCTTTGGGTCCAAGCTGCAGAGTGACCTGTCCTTTAGGCTTCCATTTTGAAGCTATCCATCCCTGCAGCGCCTTTTCAGTTGGCCAGAAACCGAGGAACTTGCCTATGAGCGCATGGTCCTGCATGAACTCGCTGTCGATATGATGACTGGGGAGATCGACTTTGATTCGTTCTGTAGCTTTCGGGATGCAGGTTGCGGCTGTGACGAAGAGGACGTTTGGTTCATGCCTTTTTCTTTGTCATCTGCGTCACATGCTGCTGAGGGATCGGCTTCGTTATTAATCTGTCTTGATCCTTGATCAGTTTCTGGGAAACCGCCAAGAGAGGACAGAGGTATTGCAGACTTTTCAGTGTTAGAGGCAAAAGCAATGTAAGGAGGGGGGGAGGATCCCGCCCCTCCTGCAGGCGCGCCCATGGAAGGGAGGTCCGAAGAAGCACGGCGGTGCGAGCTTAGAAGATCAGGGGAGTACCACCAATCATTTAATTTATATAGTTATACTAATCATATTTAAATTTAACAAATTTTAAAATACAAAATAAAATAAAATAAATTTAACAAATTTTAAAATACAAAATAAAATAATTTATTTAAATTTAACCACTTTTTAAAATACAATTTTTTTTTTTAATAATAATAATATAATTTATATTTTTCCTATATCAAAGCAAATCATAATAACAAACTTTCTTAGCCACGCAATAAAATCAAAATTGTACAAAGATAATGTAATTTAAAGTCAAAAATTGTTAACGTAATTTGAATATTATATTTTCCAATAATGAGACAAATCACACTAACATGAAAGTATTTTTAAATATTTCTATTTCTCAATAAACCATGATAATGTAATTATTAGAATATTGTGCGGTTTCGATCAATATAAATCATATCAATATGTAAGTTTAAGATTTTTATTATGCACATTAATTTGCATTTCATTAAATTAATTATATATATTAAATTGATTTTTTATATGATTTTTTAATAATCTTTAACATTTTTTTAATTTAAAATAATTTAAAATCTAATTTTATTTTTAAATTTAAAATAAGTTAAAATCTAATTTTATTAATTATTGTTATATTAAGAAATTACAAAACTGTATAATTAGTGTAAAGGGAATTACGTAATTGTTAGAATATTGTAGGGTCTGGATCAATATAAAGCATATTAATATGTAAGTTTAAGATTTTTTATATGTAAAATTAATTTGCATTTCATTAAATTAATTACATATATATTAAATTGAGTTTTTTTTTATATGTTTTTTTAATAAAAAAAATTATTTTACAATTCAATTTAATTTTTTTAGAATTTTATTAATAATTTTTATATTAAAAAAGTATAAAATTATTTAATTAATGTGAAAGGATTTATGTTTAATAAAAATTTAAATAAACTGAAATTATATTTTTTGTTTTTGTTTTGATTGATTATTTAAATATAATTGAAAAAACTCACATGGAACCATTAATAGATAAATTTGTCTTTGGTAAATTGAAAAAAAAAATAATAAATTATATCGTCTTAATTTATATTAAAATAAAAAATAATTACACATATAATCATAAAAAAATATTATTTTACAGATCAATGCAAAACCATCAAAGTATATCAAACACCTTCACTACAAAATGGTAATTAAAATATTAATGTAATTTTAAAAAATGTTTTGTATGATATCATTAACAATTCCATTTGTTATGATATGGCTATTCATTTTGGCTTTAAAAAAAAAGAAAGAAAGTCTAAAGTCTATTGTAGTTTACCATAGCCCTTACATTTTAAATTGCATATAGATTTATGTGATGAGTGATGTTATTAGGGATAAACATGGTTCATTTTATTATATTCATACACCAAGGAAAGCCTATTTCTATCGATTTCGCTTTTAAACAAGGAAGGCTGCGAAGCAGCTAGTCCTTGCACATAGTTCTATCTGAGTACAGCCAGACACAGACAGTGTTGAAGCTTAATCTTATTCAGTGGTAAGCTCTTTTGTGTCTCAGAAACTGCTAGACACCTATTAGAAAATACGCACAGCTCTACTGGGTAAGAGGAACAAAAATCAATACCCATCATTGAAAAGCAAAGTTAAAAGTCATTTTAAAAAGTGTACGACGGATACATGGATACTTGAGTCCTAACAACATGCCAAGGAACCGCTCAGAATGATCCAACTAGCTTTGTAAGGCAGAACAGAGCATCAACTTGCCAATCTAACAGCGATGAAGATGAGATCACTAATATTCTACTCTTGAGATCAACAACATTATAGCAAAGAAAGTAACCATTGATTCATCTTTAGATTTCTTGTAGCAAAGTTAAAGGTCAACTAATAAAAGTCTATATCGCCAAGCCAATCTGGCAGGACCACTCAAGCCGATCCAGAATACTTGCAGGGCGGACCACAGCATCGCCTTGACCAGGGAAAGACCCAGCGGTCAGCCCAACAAAGACTCAGTAAAAAAGAAAGCATAAACATACAGACCATATAAAAGACTTGACATGTAAATCATGAAAGAATTCTAAAAACCAGATCTGAAAAAGAGTTGAGGCAGTGGACCTCATAGTGAAGACAAAGCCACTAAACCCAAGCAAGATAAACCATGGTATCGAAGTAGTAACCATGGTACTTTTGATGCACATATACATCTATTGATTGATGCACATATACATCTATTGAAGACTAAACTGCAATTTCATACTGCCAGAATATGACCGAGTACACTCTCCATTATGGCTCTGACTCCTTTTCAAAAGCTCTGATAAAAAATGGCTGCTAAGAATGAGCGAGTAAAGCTACCATCAATGTGAATAAAATGAGTGTGTCTCAAGCGATGGCAGGGGGCTTGTGTTGCAATTTCAATTAGCTTGTATTTTGATAGTGCAAACAAAGTTGCTGCCAGTAAAACATTTTTACAGGAGAGCCTAATTATTACAAGAACAAGAGCATTTCCAAAACATTGAACAACAGATTTTCATAGTGCTTTCTTGGAATTTCTATCCAAGAAAATGTTACAGTAATGATAGCTCAGAAAAAGAACAGATCATCTTCTCGGTTGTTGTAAAAGCTCTAGATGATTCTACAACATACACATCTCCATAGTTACCCCAGGGAATCTCTGAAGGATCCCTGTAGCAGTGGTTTCCAAGAGATCATAGCATCATTATTCTCTAAATCATAATTATCAGTGTTTATTTACACATTGGTTAATGTTAAGGGGCATACCTTTTAGAATTGACAGTAATACTGTGACCATCAATTTCAAGAGTCGCATCATCAACAATATTCAAGCTCCCTTTGTATACCCCATGAGTTGAATCATACTTAAACATGTAAGCCTGCCAGCCACAACCACAAAACAGAAGTTTAGTCAAATTTCGGTCAATAGGAATGCTACAGTAATTCTGTAAAAAAAAATTCAGAACGGTATCCAAAAATGCCTTTTAGCGCACCCTTCAGATGCGGCCCTGACCATGTATACAACACATTATAATACTAATCAAGGCTTTAAAATATGATACTAAGAGTGATCAGAGAAGAAGCATAGTTAAGGCTCCAAGATGATTAAGAGTAAAAATATGACACTAAGAGTTATCAGAGCAGAAACCATAAGCCATAATCAAAGCTTAATTAAAGATGACACTAAGAGCACTCAAAGCAGAAACTATTTTGGAACAATATAATGTTTTATCGTGGCAAGGTAAAAGGACAATACTTCATTGCTGCTTTTATATCATTGTAAGATGCTGGTTTCTCAAGGCGACATGTCAGATCCACAACTGAGACATTGGGTGTTGGTACACGGAAAGCCATTCCAGTTAGCTTTCCATTCAACTCTGGAAGGACCTTCCCAACTGCCTGTAAAATATAATGTCGAAAAGTCACCATAGATATCCTATAATCTCCATCAGTATTCATTGCAAGCCTTACAAACAACAAATTCCACTTAGTTCAACAAATATAAAGGCAATAAAACTAAATGAGAGAGAGAGTCGAAACAGGGGAATTAGAAAACAACTCTTCCCAAGTGCTAGCTTTTGAGTTTGAAGAAAGATCTTGGCTAAAGGATCTTATATGACTCTTTGATTCTGACAGAGGAGGATCTGATGTAACTACATCTTATAATAACCCTGGACAGTGTTATGACCTTCTAAGCTTAAGTCTGAAACTCTTTTACTAATGATTTGAATTGGACATGATAAAAAGACGAGAAGAAAATTAACTAGCTAGGACAAGGTTAAAGTGGATACCGATTGCGCATGAATTGCTTTTCTGACATAGGGATTATTTGCCCAAATGTCCGAAAGAGAATATTTGTCCTGTTTTGCAGTATGAACCATTCTGTTGGTAGAATGTGTTAGAAAAGATCAAGTATAACAACTGCAATTATGAAAAAAGTAGAATGTATTAGAAAAGATCAATTATAACAACTGCAATTATGAAAAAGGGGATGAAATGTGTAACTTTACACAAAAGCATATCAACATTACAATAAGGAAATACTCAGGCAACTTGAAACATATCCATGAAATTTTCCATCAATCTATATATAGAGGCCCTTTCAGTCAGATATGCATACCTTTGTAGCACCAGTTGAGCTTGGAATGATATTTTGTCCAGCACCACGCCCTCCACGCCAATCCTTCATAGATGGACCATCTACTGTCTTCTGTGTAGCTAGTTATAGAAATTTCATTTCTTTGTCAGATATATACATTTAACAAAAAACAAATTATAGGTACAAGAACTGAATACACATCAGATAATAACATAAGAAATTCGTAACAACTTTATTATCATTTTAAATTCAGGACTTAAAACAAAGAGGCCCATGCCTACCTGTTGTTGCATGAACAGTGGTCATGAGGGCCTCAGCAATACCAAATTCTTCATTCACCACCTGTAGCCAGTCCATGAGTATTCGTTTCAGTTTTTACGGTGAGCTAATTTTGACACATAGTTATGACTCAAGGACAATGTTTGCAGGAAGTACATTTGTCGATGGAAAAATATAGATGCAACAATCTTAAGTACATTTGTCGATGGAAAACTATAGATGCAAACATAAAAAATAAAAAAATTACCACCAAAAATATACCTTAAGATGTGCAGAAGCCTTCTCGGTTGTTGTAAAAGCTCCAGATGATTCTACAACATACTCAGCTCCATAGTTACCCCAGGGAATCTCTGAAGGATCCCTGTAGCAGTGGTTTCCAAGAGATCATAGCATCATTATTCTCTAAATCATAATTATCAGTGTTTATTTACACATTGGTTAATGTTAAGGGGCATACCTTTTAGAATTGACAGTAATACTGTGACCATCAATTTCAAGAGTCGTATCATCAACAATATTCAACCTCCCTTTGTATACCCCATGAGTTGAATCATACTTAAACATGTAAGCCTGCCAGCCACAACCGCAAAACAGAAGTTTAGTCAAATTTCGATCAATAGGAATGCTACAGTAATGCTGTAAAAAAAAATTCAGAACGGTATCCAAGGATGCCTTTTAGCGACCCTTCAGATGCGGCCCTGACCATGTATACAACACATTATAATACTAATCAAGGCTTTAAAATATGATACTAAGAGTGATCAGAGAAGAAGCATAGTTAAGGCTCCAAGATGATTAAGAGTAAAAATATGACACTAAGAGTTATCAGAGCAGAAACCATAAGCCATAATCAAAGCTTAATTAAAGATGACACTAAGAGCACTCAAAGCAGAAACTATTTTGGAACAATATAATGTTTTATCGTGGCAAGGTAAAAGGACAATACTTCATTGCTGCTTTTATATCATTGTAAGATGCTGGTTTCTCAAGGCAACATGTCAGATCCACAACTGAGACATTGGGTGTTGGTACACGGAAAGCCATACTAGTTAGCTTTCCATTCAACTCTTGAAGGACCTTCCCAACTGCCTGTAAAATATAATGTCGAAAAGTCACCATAGATATCCTATAATCTCCATCATTATTCATTGCAAGCCTTACAAACAAAAAATTCCACTTAGTTCAACAGATATAAAGGCAATAAAACTAAATGAGAGAGAGAGTCGAAACAGGGGAATTAGAAAACAACTCTTCCCAAGTGCTAGCTTTTGAGTTTGAAGAAAGATCCTGGCTAAAGGATCTTATATGACTCTTTGATTCTGATAGAGGAGGATCTGATGTAACTACATCTTATAATAACCCTGGACAGTGTTATGACCTTCTAAGCTTAAGTCTGAAACTCTTTTACTAATGATTTGAATTGGCCATGATAAAAAGACGAGAAGAAAATTAACTAGCTAGGACAAGGTTAAAGTGGATACTGATTGCGCATGAATTGCTTTTCTGACATAGGGATTATTTGCCCAAATGTGTGGAAGAGAATATTTGTCCTGTTTTGCAGTATGAACCATTATGTTGGGAGAATGTGTTAGAAAAGATCAAGTATAACAACTGCAATTATGAAAAAAGTAGAATGTATTAGAAAAGATCAATTATTACAACTGCAATTATGAAAAAGGGGATGAAATGTGTAACTTTACACAAAAGCATATCAACGTTACAATAAGGAAATACTCAAGCAACTTGAAACATATCCATGAAATTTTCCATCAATCTATATATAGAGGCACTTTCAGTCAGATATGCATACCTTTGCAGCACCAGTTGAGCTTGGAATGATATTTTGTCCAGCACCACGCCCTCCACGCCAATCCTTCATAGATGGACCATCTACTGTCTTCTGTGTAGCTAGTTATAGAAATTTCATTTCTTTGTCAGATATATACATTTAACAAAAAACAAATTACAGGTACAAGAACTGAATACACATCAGATAATAACATAAGAAATTCATAACAACTTTATTATCATTTTAAATTCAGGACTTAAAACAAAGAGGCCCATGCCTACCTGTTGTTGCGTGAACAGTGGTCATGAGGGCCTCAGCAATACCAAATTCTTCATTCACCACCTGTAGCCAGTCCATGAGTATTCGTTTCAGTTTTTACGGTGAGCTAATTTTGACACATAGTTATGACTCAATGACAATGTTTGCAGGAAGTACATTTGTCGATGGAAAAATATAGATGCAACAATCTTAAGTACATTTGTCGATGGAAAACTATAGATGCAAACAGAAAAAATACAAAAATTACCACAAAAAATATACCTTAAGATGTGCAGAAGCCTTCTCGGTTGTTGTAAAAGCTCCAGATGATTCTACAACATACTCAGCTCCATAGTTACCCCAGGGAATCTCTGAAGGATCCCTGTAGCAGTGGTTTCCAAGAGATCATAGCATCATTATTCTCTAAATCATAATTATCAGTGTTTATTTACACATTGGTTAATGTTAAGGGGCATACCTTTTAGAATTGACAGTAATACTGTGACCATCAATTTCAAGAGTCGTATCATCAACAATATTCAACCTCCCTTTGTATACCCCATGAGTTGAATCATACTTAAACATGTAAGCCTGCCAGCCACAACCGCAAAACAGAAGTTTAGTCAAATTTCGGTCAATAGGAATGCTACAGTAATGCTGTAAAAAAAAATTCAGAACGGTATCCAAGGATGCCTTTTAGCGACCCTTCAGATGCGGCCCTGACCATGTATACAACACATTATAATACTAATCAAGGCTTTAAAATATGATACTAAGAGTGATCATAGAAGAAGCATAGTTAAGGCTCCAAGATGATTAAGGGTAAAAATATGACACTAAGAGTTATCAGAGCAGAAACCATAAGCCATAATCAAAGCTTAATTAAAGATGACACTAAGAGCACTCAAAGCAGAAACTATTTTGGAACAATATAATGTTTTATCGTGGCAAGGTAAAAGGACAATACTTCATTGCTGCTTTTATATCATTGTAAGATGCTGGTTTCTCAAGGCGACATGTCAGATCCACAACTGAGACATTGGGTGTTGGTACACGGAAAGCCATTCCAGTTAGCTTTCCATTCAACTCTGGAAGGACCTTCCCAACTGCCTGTAAAATATAATGTCGAAAAGTCACCATAGATATCCTACAATCTCCATCATTATTCATTGCAAGCCTTACAAACAGCAAATTCCACTTAGTTCAACAGATATAAAGGCAATAAAACTAAATGAGAGAGAGAGTCGAAACAGGGGAATTAGTAAACAACTCTTCCCAAGTGCTAGCTTTTGAGTTTGAAGAAAGATCCTGGCTAAAGGATCTTAAATGACTCTTTGATTCTGATAGAGGAGGATCTGATGTAACTACATCTTATAATAACTCTGGACGGTGTTATGACCTTCTAAGCTTAAGTCTGAAACTCTTTTACTAATGATTTGAATTGGCCATGATAAAAAGACGAGAAGAAAATTAACTAGCTAGGACAAGGTTAAAGTGGATACCGATTGCGCATGAATTGCTTTTCTGACATAGGGATTATTTGCCCAAATGTCCGGAAGAGAATATTTGTCCTGTTTTGTAGTATGAACCATTCTATTGGTAGAATGTGTTAGAAAATATCAAGTATAACAACTGCAATTATG
The DNA here is from genome assembly GCA_031772625.1 of Pinus tabuliformis. Classification (NCBI taxonomy): domain Eukaryota; kingdom Viridiplantae; phylum Streptophyta; class Pinopsida; order Pinales; family Pinaceae; genus Pinus; species Pinus tabuliformis. Next base: position 1,614,087,830 of record CM062816.1, on the reverse strand, counting down.
AAAAAAGTAGAATGTATTAGAAAAGATCAATTATAACAACTGCGATTATGAAAAAGGGGATGAAATGTGTAACTTTACACAAAAGCATATCAACGTTACAATAAGGAAATACTCAGGCAACTTGAAACATATCCATGAAATTTTCCATCAATCTATATATAGAGGCCCTTTCAGTTAGATATGCATACCTTTGCAGCACCAGTTGAGCTTGGAATGATATTTTGTCCAGCACCACGACCTCCACGCCAATCCTTCATAGATGGACCATCTACTGTCTTCTGTGTAGCTAGTTATAGAAATTTCATTTCTTTGTCAGATATATACATTTAACAAAAAACAAATTACAGGTACAAGAACTGAATACACATCAGATAATAACATAAGAAATTCATAACAACTTTATTATCATTTTAAATTCAGGAATTAAAACAAAGAGGCCCATGCCTACCTGTTGTTGCATGAACAGTGGTCATGAGGGCCTCAGCAATACCAAATTCTTCATTCACCACCTGTAGCTAGTCCATGAGTATTCGTTTCAGTTTTTACGGTGAGCTAATTTTGACACATAGTTATGACTCCATGCCATATTGAAACTCAATGGGACTTGATCGTGTTCTTCAAACTGATGTAGAGGTTAGACACATGATTTTCCTTTGCTTTAGCAACTCCAACGAATTCTAGTTCAATATGCACAAGTACCTATCTGTAACTATTAATCGTGGGAGTATGCAAATACAACATTAATCGAATCTCTCGCCACCAAAACTGCTAGACCATTGAGCACCACCAGTTAATATGTTACCCAGGTTCTATATTGAATCAGCTGACTAGAAATTGACATCTAAGTATATAAGCATTGCTTTAACACCTTAATGCTACCATTCTAACTCATTTAGTTCAACAAATATGAACAATGCTTGTTATCTGGGTGAATATTTAAATAAAAGCACAATAACTAGTGAGAGAAGATCTGGACTTCAGGCAAGATTTGTAATAAATTTTCTGTGGATAATGAGGTAAAATTAGACAGCCACAACAATATTGGGAGTTGCTTCAAAAGTTATCACTTTGTAACATCGTTCACAAAGTGTAGGATGGTCTACGAAGGAACCAACAACCTGCAAATAATTCCAACATCTTTCACACTTGGAACCATCTGCACGAGATACCCCAATCCATAAGTCACCCAATCCTGCTGCAGAATAGGTTCCAGTGAATGCAGCACCAGTGCTAGATACGTGGTCCATTGAAGGTAAAACCTCAGCCTATATCCCAAGAGACCACATTAGAAAAAAATAATGCTCAAGCAGAGATAAGTTTATGTAGAAATCAGATTAATAATGAACAAAAGGGTTACTTGCCTGAGAAGTTATGAAAATCTTATGCAACTTATCTGCGTCATCCCCAGGCATAGACATCTGCTGGAATTTATTTCCAGCATAATAATATTATTACAAATAGTTACATATGATATATTTTGATAATATAAAGTTATAACACGTGAAACGAGATCTTCTGAGTGATTTATTGATAGAACAACCACGTGTACCGAAATTTCTTCGCCAGATGCCTAACACATTCATTTCTATGCTAACACATTTATTTCTATGTGTCCATAGGATCTTGGCTTGTTCTTCATATAAGCTGTTAGTACAATAGCATAGAAAAGACAATAGCTACAGTTGTACAGTATCGATGCCAATGAAATATCCACCCTCCATAGCTCAACAGATTTTCCCGACTTAAATGGGAATGGCCAAATAAATATATAGAAACACTTGAATCATCTAGGCCTAATCTGAGCCTTCACGGGATTAATAATTTCGAACATTTCAGGGCTTTTTCCAAATCGGGATCCTTGAGCGAGATCTGGAACTGAACAAGGCCCTGCAGATACTGCGCGGCCTGGTAGACATCTGCGGCATTCACAATCTCGGAGAAAATGTTCTTCGACGGCGTCTTGATCCTCCCGGCGACTCGATCCCGGGGAACTTCCTTGGCGGTCTCGGAGCAGGGCCAGCAACCAGTCTTTGGCAATGGGGCCTCCCAGGCCAAGCTGAATGTGGCACATTCTGTGAAAGAGGGCAGGAACCATGGTGCGCAGCACCATTCTGATAGGTAATAGCCCTGAAAAACCTGCTTCCGTTTTGTTCAACAGGAAAATGATTAGCTAAAATAAAAGTTAAAATGCTCATTTGTTTGCTGAAAACGTAGGATTATACAAATATTACAGACTGGTAGTTATAACTTAATGCAAAAAGAAAGGACTCATAACTGAATGAAGTCGGGCTCCTGGCTAGTAATTTCACCTTAAGAAGAAGGCCTCCATCCAGGAAGCAGACTTGCGTCACGGGAGTGCTTGGAACCTGTTTCCCTGTGGCTATACCTTCCGCTTCCGCGGCTTCTCAGGTTTCAGTACTTCATATGTTCTGCTACGATGCCCTTTCTCTTTCGCACTCCTCGGACAGAGGGCTGAACCTAATTTCTCATCATCACCATCCGCTCAATTGTTTCAAGAACCCGACTCATTGGCATCGTGACCTGACAGACATGAAAAGAAGGGCGCCGCCCATCAGAAATGCGGGAATGGAGTCCCTGACGACCACGCTCGACGCAGTCGACATCGAAGAGAAGGAGCCAAAGATGTCCTAGGCGTTGAAGCCCAAGAGGAATCTGGAAGACATATGGAGGGAAATCCAAGGCGCCAACAACTGGGAAGGGCTGCTTGATCCCATGGACGACATACTGTGAAAGGATATCATCAGATACGGAGAGTTTGCCCAGGCCTGTTATGATGCTTTCGATTTCGATCCCTTCTCCAAGTACTGTGGTAGCTGCAAGTATCATCGCAAGGATCTGTGCAGAAGCTGTGGAGTACTCACGCCAACTGGATGGGCTTCATAGCTGTGGCCATGGACGAAGATGAACAAAACAGTTTCGATATTAGTTTGCCACTTGTATCCCCATGCATAACCATATCACTGAAAAAGCAATATTAATCTCTAGCATTTGTACCTATCGAATTAATGTTAACATTAAAACAAACCCGTTGACGGTGAGCGAGAATGCAGCAGGCGCGTAAAACCAATTTAAGCTATGGTCGGGCCTCTTCCGCCTCGGGAAGAGGCCAAATAAGATGGCAAAAGTTAAGTTCGAAATAAAACTTTGGTTATCCGGCACAACGCGTTTGAGAGCGTTTGAAAACTTTGTAATAAGCATAGTATAACACAGTAATAAAACTTGAAACTAATGCTATCTCGGACCTGATCGATTACAATAGTCCCTGCCGAATGCCAGATGGCAGGGACTAAAAAAGGAAAGGCAAGACCATAGAGAGTTTACTGTTTAAAAGGTGATGAGAAGTAAAATTTGAGTTGTAAATTTGTCTATGGAAGAAAATTTAATACTATAGTTTTTTTTAATAATAAGATGTATTTCTTGCCAATTGAGAAAAATACATACTAAGACCATATGGAGTTTACTATTTAAGGAACAAAATAAGGAACAAAATATATAGTAGATTTCACTAGTAATAAGATGTACTTTTTGAAAATTGAGAAAAAAACATAGTAAGACTATAAGGAGTTTACTTTTTAAGTTTAAGTGGATGAGATGTGAAATTTGAGTTATATATATGTGTATATACTTTGGATTTTATTAGTAATAAGAGGTATTTTTTGCAAATTGAGATAATTTAAAATTGATGCATTTATTTGGGTATTTAAGTTGATCTACCATATTTTATTTATTGAAAGCAATCTAAAATAGATTTATATTTTGAAGATATTTTGAAGTGTAGAAAATCTGTGATAGGTTAACCTGATAATGCAATATAAATCAAAGCAGAATATTATAACTTATTCTACTATCAATTTGCGGAAGCTTAAAGATCGAGATGAACAATATAACAACAAGAAGAAGAATCAATGGCACAATACACATGAAAATACTTTGGGGAAAATCTCAGATAACATCCCACACTATTGTATTATCATACATGGTGGAATACATAGGAATTATACAAAGCCTTAGCTCTCACAGCTAGCCAACTCTCAGTACAATCCTCATAGATGCTCACAGGCAATCTTGGCTTCTCTCTAGCCTTCCTCTATGCCCTCCAAGCTCCTATTTCCTTGCGTTGTTCCTTGTGGATGATTAGCCTATTACCAAGTGGAAAAAGAAGCCTTCAAAACTGCGCAATCCTTAAGGATGAATCCTTGACTGCATGCATGAGTTTTCTCCATGAGAAAACACATGCAATTGATAGTACACTGTCCTTGAACATTAATCTCAACTAGGTCTTTCTTATAATAGACATGTATGAGTTTTTGATGAGGGAATCTTCAGTTAACTGGAGTAGCACTAATTGAGTGCATTAATGCATCAACTGACTGTTAACTCACTATTAGTTCCTCAAACAGTTTGAAACTAATTTAACTGGACTTAACTCAGTAAACTGAGTTAACTAATTACAACTCAAATATAACTCAATCTTATCTCCTTAATTTAATGGATAACTCTTGCATGATTTCAGAAAGACTTCTAACTTGAATTTCTCCAACTAATTAATTTAAAATAAATTAATTAATTATTTCCAAGTAGCTATTAAGACTAAATTCGATTTTAATTCACAATTTAATTCAAGGACAAATTAAATTGGAATATTCTTGTTGCCATATTTCAACACTTCCTCTCAACAATAAAGGGATTATCTTCTACCCTGATCCTGTCTCTATGGAACTCAAAATTACACTTTGTCAATGCCTTTGTCAAAATGTTAGCATCTTGCTCCTCTGTCGAAATATACTGCAGCAACATGATCCTCCTCACTACACAATCTCTGAGATGATGATACTGGATGTCGATGTGCTTGGACCTATCATGAAATACTAGATTCTCAGAGAGTTTGATACAACTTTGATTATCACAATAGATCACAATTGGTTTGTTTAATCAGAGGATGGATCCAACTATGATCTATTGTGATAATCAGAATTGTAGCCATGTATTCGTCCTTTGCTGAGCTAGGTGCAACCGACCTCTGTTTCCTGCTGTACCAAGAAACTGCTGCTGAACCAAGGTTGAAAATCCCTCTTGATGTGCTCTTCTAATCTGATGGATTCCCTGCCCAATCTGCATCAATGAAGCCTTGTAGCTTCACTCCCTCTATCCGTCTGTACCATAATCCATACTGAGATGTGCCTCTGAGGTATCTCAATACATGCTTTTCCGCCTTCCAAAACATCTTGGTAGGCTGAACCATCGCTTGACTCAGCTGGTTCACCGCATAGCACAAATCTGGTCATGTGTTCACTAAGTACATTAGTGAACCCACAAGTTGCCTATACACAGTAGCCTCTACCACTTCTCTTGAAGTAGCAACCTCCTTCCTCCAGTTACCTGCTAGAGGAGTCTACATGGGCTTGCACTTCTCCATGTGGAATCTCCTGAGTATCTCGTTGGCATACTTGCCCTGAGACACAAACAAATCCTCATTCTTCTGCCACACTTCCATGCATAAGGAAGTAATACATGAGACCCATGTCTTTCATCTCGAATTCTCTTGCAAGGTCCTCCTTGCAAGACATGATCAACTGATCATCACTAGTCAATATGAGATCATCAACATAAAGTATGATAATCAACAACTTACCTTTCACTGTGATGTGGTACAGGTTCACATTCGCTTCACTCTTTGTGAAGCCCAACCTGGTGAAGTAGTTGCCTATCATGGTTTACCAAGCATGAGGTGCTTGCTTCAGCCCATACAATGCTATATTGAGTTGGAACACACGCGAATCACGATAGAAGGTCTCAAAACCTTCTGGCTACTCTATGTACACCTCTTCCTCAATCTGGCCATTGAGGAATGTAGTCTTCACATCCATCTGATGGATCTTCCAACCCATTTGTGCTGATAGTGCCAACATAGATCTGATAGATGAGTACCTTGCAACAGGAGAAAAAGTCTCATCATAGTCAATCCCCTCAACCTGTGAAAAGCCACGGGCAACAAATCTTGCCTTATGCTTCTCCAGAGTACCATCAACAGCTTGCTTTACCTTGTAAAGCCAACGGGAACTCACGACTGACTTGTTCTTCGGTCTCGGAACCACATCCCAAACACAGTTATGAACTATGGAGTCATACTCCTCCACCATAACATCAACCCAAATCGGTTGTTGCACTGCTTCCTCAAAGGAAGATGGCTCGGTCTCAACACATTCCCCAGCAAGGGCCATGTATCCAGTGTACCTCTTAGGTGACTTCCTCTGTCTATGCTGAGAAGATGGTGCTCCCACATTCTCTCTCTCATCCTCCAACAATCTGTCAGTTTCTCTTGTGTGCTTCCGTCCATCTCTGGAAGACTCTGCTTGAGTGGATGTCTCCACTCCTGGAATCTCTACATGTGGCTGCTTCGCATCAGTCTGAGGCTCCTCCTCCTTAGGAACCAACAGTTCCTCCACAACCTGTAGTTGGAGCTCCCTCTCAAGGGAAACTTGCATGGCCTTCTGCTCATCAAACTTGAGATCTCTGCGAACCACTGTCCTTTGACTGGTAGGCAAGTACACCCGATAATTGTGAGGTGTATCAGTGTACCCCACAAATATCCCCAACTTTGCTGTCAGCTCAAGTTTCTTCCATGCATCCTTTGTCACATGGCAATATACCAATGAGCCAAAGATCCTGAAGTGACCCACATATGGTCTCTTACTGGAGAAAGCTTCCTCTGGTGTCTTCATCCCAAGTATGCGATGCAGGCTTCTATTATGCAAATAGACTGTTGTGTTGTATGCCTCAGCCCACAAGTTAAGTGGTAGGCCTTGGTCATGCAGCATTGCTCGTGCTACCCCTGTAATAGTTTTGTTCTTCCTCTCTTGCCACCCCATTCTATTGTGGGTTATGAGGTGACGTCAACTCTCGTTTAATTCCTTCCGTTACATAGAAGTCCTTCAACTCTTGAGAGACATATTCTCCACCGTTGTCGCTTCTCAAGGCCTTGATCTTCTTCCGTGACTCTTTCTCGACCAAAGATTTGAACTCACAAAACTTTGTGAAATTTTGGTTCTTCTTTTGCATGAAATAAATCTAGCATTTACGAGAATATTCATCAATGAAAATCACATAATACCTTTGCTTCTCTATGGATGCCATCGAGAATGGTCCACACAAATTAGTATGAACTCGCTCTAAGATGGCCTCTGCTCGACTGTCTCGATCATGAAAGGAAGGATTGGTGTACTTTCCAAAGGTACAACCTTTGCATGTGTCAACTTGCTCAAGTTTACCTTTGGGAAGTTCTGTAGATATCTATTTCATTATCTTCAAAGCCCCATGATGAAAATGGCCCAACTGCCTGTGCCACAACTCACCAATGTCTTGGCTTTACACCAATTCTGCTTTCGTACTCAATGTTTCACAATCATATACCTCTAGTTTATAGAGATTCTTCACCCGAATACCTATCCTCTTGGTCTGACCCATGGCTATGTGTCTTAGGAATGCCTTTCCTTTACTGAAGACAACATCGTAGCCTTTGTCCTCCAACATCACGACCGATACCAAGTTCTTCTTCAGTCCAGGAACATACATCACACTTGTTAAGGTGAGAGGAGCTTCATGCTCTCTCTAAAAAGCAACTGTGCTCACTCCTGAAACACTATACCTTCTGTCATCACCCATCTCTATGTGCATATTGAGGTATTTCTCCTCCAAGACACTAAATATTTTTTTATCACTAGTAATGTTGAATGAGGCTCCACTGTTAAGATACTAGACACAACTCATCATTGATGACACCATGCATGCGATGTGGGTAAAGTCCATTTTGAACTGAGAGGCTAATGACTCACCTTCCAATCCTTCTGAGGATCCCTTCTTGGACTTCTTCGATGGGAAATTAGTCACATAATGTCCCACCTTGTGACAATTAAAGCATCTTATGTTAGACATGTCACCCTTCTTCTATCCACGAGAAGAATTCAATTTGAAATGGGAAGCCTTCCCCTTCCCTTTCCTTGCCTTACTTGTTAAGGCCAGATTTTATTCATCATCATTCTTGGATGAAGAACCATCTCGTGTGCTCCTCCTGATCTCCTCCTGCATAAGATCCAATCACAGTCATTCCCAATTCGATAGTTTCTCCCTTCCATTCACAGAGTCTTGGTAGCTATTCCAACTCTTTGGAAGGCCAAGGAGAGCGAGGCTCACCATATCATCATTGGCAGTGGTTATTCTCACACTGCCAAGCTCATCTCTGCAGGCGGTGAGCTTGTTTAGATATGTGGAAATAGTATCGCCCTTCTCCATCTTGATTCTTCAAAGCTTATCCTTGAGCGCCAATTTCCTCTGGTCGATATTGTTCTGGTAGAGGTCCTTCAATGTCTTCTATTTAGTCAATTTAGTGTCCTAAATTGCTCTACATTAATTATCAATCCGAGTATCATAAACTGATGAAGTGTAGTGCACTATATGTGCTAGATGGCCCTTCCTACTTCAATGTTTTTGAATTTTAAGTTGTTTTGGGGTTTTGATCTTTTAATTCCTAACAAAATCTTAAATCTACTACTGCTAAGAAAATGAAATGAGAGCTAAAAGTGCTTTAAGCCAGATTTGGAAGTAAAGTTTTAACCAAGAAAATGAAAATAGAGTTTCTCTTCTTGCTATTATGATTGTTTCCAAAACATGGACTGAAAGGACTTAAGACTACTATCTAATCAATTAAAAAACCAAAGCTTAAATGAGATATTAAAACTGAAAATGAGACTGCAACTATCTATGATGAACCAAAAATGAAATACTGAAAATAAGATTACAATTATTGTCTAATTTATTGCAGAATCAAAACTTAATGAACAACTGAAAATGGAATTGCAACTAAATGAAAAACTATGATTGAAAATGAAATTGCAACTAATCTATCATAAAAACTAAATGAAGTGTTTTGTCACTCTGCTACACAATTTTGGGAAAACAACCTCCTTGTGATAGAATTTTGAGGGATTCAATACTTCAATGTTCTAAAACTGAAAACGAGATTGCAACGATATTGAATGAATGACTAAGACTGAAAGTGAAATTGCAACTAATCTACTATAACAGCTAAATGAAGTGCTTTGTCCCTCTGCTACACAATTTTGAGAGAACAACCTCCTTGTGATAACATTTTGAGGGACTCCATACTTCATTGTTATAAGAAAAAGTAGACATAAAAATGCAGAGAAAGACTCATTCATAAATGAAATATTTCACCACTTAGTTTTAAGATGAACCATCAACTGAAAGGGCTTTTAGAAACATTCACTTACAACATGGGTTACTAAACTAACAACAAAATGGTATTGATCAATTAAAATTCAAAATTTAAAGACTAATTAACAGCAAATGAAAGATACTAGACTAATGATCAACAAATCTAAATTACTCTATGCTACTGACATCAACTTCAAGCTACTGATAAGAAAATAGAAAGTAGTGAAACAAAAAGAGATATTCTGTGCTAATAAGAAGATGACACAAGCTGCTTTATGAATAGAGTTAGAAAATGGTTATAAACATCATGGAAAAAACACAGTGAATTTACAGTTAACTATGAAAGACAAAATAGAAATTTACAGTTAACTATGAAAGACAAAAGAGAAATAAAATGTAACCTTGACCAACGCAGGGGCCCTCTGCAAAGGTCTCAGATTATTAGCACTTAATCAACACTCCAACAATGCTTCAGGTATCCATTGAAATATAGTCTTTATATTAAAACAGAGAATGAGTTCTTCAAACTATAGAGCAGAAATATGAACTTAAGACATAAGAAAAAACTGAACTTGTTCTGCGTTCTTCACACCGATATTTATAGGGAAATTATACATCTGTTTTAAAGATAGAAATAAGATACAACAAAACACGTAGACAAGCAAGTATGCAGAATTCTTGTCCTTGGTTGCTTGGAAACATAAATATTATGGTAATGGCTATTGGATTCCATTTGCGTAGGTGGTAGATGAAGTCCATGGCCTCAGGAAACTACTTCAGATCCCATCAATGAGAAACATGTGCAAAACAGAGTTCTATTTGCCATAGGTTTCTATGTTTGACTTCCCTTTGACCAGAGTATTCCTTGTCAATCTAGGCCAGATGAATAGGATACGATCCATGCCCTGATGTTTTCCAAGCTACCCATGTAGTCCTTTTCCCCTCTCGAAACTTGGAACCTACAAAAGTGTGGAAGTAGCTGCGGAACAACCGATTAGCTGCAGAATGGGCTATGTTCTGTAGCTAAAAAGAAAAAACTTATTCAAATAGAAAACATAATAGTGTAACATGTAAATAACTGAAATATACTCCTTGACGCAATGTATAATGGTTTTTGATGATGAGGATGCATTTTTCATGGAAAAACAAAGAAGGAAGGATGAGAAAAGTAGCTAAGGGAAAGACATTTTTGGAACTCAACATACCCCCACTGCAAGACTATTGCATGTCCCCATGCAATCAAAATTGTGAACTCCCTCCTCCTACTACATTTGTTCTGAGACTTCAGCCAAAACATCCAACCTCTTCTTGCTTTTCTTTGCACCAACTGCCATCCAAGTCCCTGGGTCCACTGATGTACTGTTAGGCCCCTATACTACTAGTGTAACCCCTTATTGTTGTTAGTATAACCCACTTATTATATTGATGTACCCATGTAGTGCCCATATTGTTACTATTATGCCACATAGAAGCTCACCATTGTTACTGTTGTGCCCTACAATATTATTGTTATGTAGGCTTTGATTGTATTGGGACCACTTAGACTCCTATATATAGAAAGGAGGTATTTTCATTTATATCTTCCAAGAATTGTTCATTTATGTAATGTAAAGGAGGTTGCCCCCTCGAAGAGGCTGAATTATAAGGCGTTGATCTATCTTTTCTATCTTTTCTTGAGCTGGTTTCATAACATTTGGTATCAGAGCTTTGGATTCTAGGGTTTCGCTGCTCCAAACAGGTCATCGTGGCATTGTCGCTATAACTTTTTTTCTGTGATGTTTCAGAAGTCGCAAAAAAAACCCATTTGATAAGAATTGGTGCTGAACCTTGGGTTCGAATTTCAGATCTTTTTGCGCGATATTTTCGGCGATATGATCTGCGGAATGTGGTCTTTTTGCAGACTCCTGAATTACACTCAAAACATGTGACCTCGGGAAAATCGTCATAACTTTCTTTCTGAGCATCGGATTGAAATTTCGTAAGAAGGTAAAGAAAGAGGACGGACTTTAGTTTCTGTTTATATATTTTTCAGAGTCAAAAGTTGAAACAGGGACACGAGGCACTTCATACAAGTTCGCTCTACTGAACTAGTCTATAATCAGGTCACTGCGGGAGATTGTGCATAACTTTTTCTTGGGGAATCCAATTTGGATCAGACTTGTGGAATTGGAAAGAGGACACAGAGGGCTACTACAGGTCATAAGTTCAGAATTTAAAGATCAGAAAGTACAAAGTTACAGTCGTTTCAAGGTAGAGTTCCTAAAATCAAGAAAAAGCAAGATGAGGAAGTTTGATGGCAAGGATCCGGTAAATTGGATACTTCAGATGGAGCAATATTTTGATATACATGGTGTACAACTGTTGCAAAAGGTATGTATTGCATCTTCATATTTAGAACCAGATCAATTTTTATGGTACAAAGGGCTTTGTTCTTGTAAAAAACTTGTTACGTGGTCAATTTTCACGGAGGAAATGATAGCACATTATGAGGATATAAAGAGCAACACCTTCTTTAGAGCAAAACCACAACAATTGGAAAGAGTAAAAGGGCTTTGTGACAAAATGGAAAGAAAAATTATGGAAACCAGGAAGCATACCCCTCACAACTATAAAGATGGAAGTGTTGTTTCTCCCAGCCTTCCACAACCTACAAGGGTTACACCACAACAATTGGAAGAAAAAAGAGAAAAAGGGCTTTGTTACAATTGTGATAACAAATACACAAAAGGTCATAAGTGTGCTGAGAATAAATTATTTTACATAGAATATGAAGAGGAGGAAGAAAAGGATCAAGAAACATCAAAAGAAGAGGATATACGTCAGGACACCACCCCAGAGAAAGAAGAAATGAATCAGACCATATCTTGTAAAGCATTGGCAAGAATTACCACTCAAACTCTCAAGATAGAAGGACATATCAAGAAGAAAAAGGTGCAAGAAGTGAAAGATCACATCGAGAAAGAAGAAATGAATCCAACCATATCTTGTAATTCAATGGATGAAATTACCACTCCTCAAACTATCAAGATAGAAGGACACATCAAGAAGAAAAATGTTCAAGAAGTGAAAGATCACATTGAGCATCAAGAAATGAATCCGACCATATCTTGTAAAGGACTGGAAGAAATTACCACTCCTCAAAAGATAGAAGGACATATCAAGAAGAAAAAGGTTCAAGTAGAGAAAGATCATATCGAGCATCAACAACAAGTTCTCCAACTTTTAAAGGATAACGCCACTTCGGTGCAAAATCAAATGAAACAACAGGTAGATCAACATCGTAGTGAAAAATGTTTTGATGTGAGTGATTGGGTATTTTTATTGCTACATCTCAAGCAAGCTATTTATGAGAAGGAAATGTTGGCAATACTACATGCACTTAAAAAATGGCGACCTTACCGAATGGGAAGACGCTTCAAGGATTTGTGTTATTTATATTATCCAACCAAATTGTATAAACGAAGCAACGGATGAAGGGAAGAAGAACGAAGAAGTATGGCCACTTATTCAAAAATTGCAAAAGATCCCAATTCAAGCAATATGGCCAGAAATTGAAGAGGAAGGAAAAATCATATTGGAACCTGGAGCAGTCACAGAAACAAGAACCCGACAGCTACGAAATCGATCAATTTCAGAGTATCTCATCAAGTGGAAGAACTTACCCGCTAAATATTCCACATGGGAGGACAAGAATTTTATATAGAAGCATCAAGAACTACTCAAGCGTTGAGGACAACGCTTTTTGAAGGAGAGGGGCATGTTAGGCCCCTATACTACTAGTGTAACCCCTTATTTTTGTTAGTATAACCCACTTATTATATTGATGTACCCATGTAGTGCCCATATTGTTACTATTATGCCACATAGAAGCCCACCATTGTTACTGTTGTGCCCTACAATATTATTGTTATGTAGGCTTTGATTGTATTGGGACCACTTAGACTCCTATATATAGAAAGGAGGTATTTTCATTTATATCATCCAAGAATTGTTAATTTATGTAATGTAAATGAGGTTGCCCCCTCGAAGAGGCTGAATTCTAAGGCATTGATCTATCTTTTCTATCTTTTCTTGAGCTGGTTTCATAATATGTACCCTTTTTCTCCAATGACTCTATGTAGTCATAAATCTGCTATTGGATTGGATCAATGCCTGGAGAGGCTCTCCTTGGGCTGCTTTCAAAGTTTTGTTGAGGAGAGTTCTGTGGGCTCTGATCATATGGAATATTGTCATGGGACTGAGTTGGAGTTTCTTCCCCCAAATCTATGAACTGGGTATCTTTTGATTTTTCTTTCTTCACTTTTCCCCTGAGTCTAGAACTTCTCCTCAAACTTTGGTAGCTTATGATTTTTTCCTCTATAACATGTTTCCTTTTTCCCTTCTCCTTCTCTTTCTTGAGCTGATCCCTGATTTTGACTAGTCTCTCAGAAAGCAGTTGTTCATCCTCCTTAGATGATGAAGGTTCAGGAATATTTTTGTGGGATTCCTCAACCTTTTCTTTCAATTTTCTTTTTTGCTTTTTCTGCTTTCTGATCTCTATTAATGTTTCAGAGATGGGCTCTTCTTCATTGTTTTCATGTGCTGAAGTTTTAAGAGTGTTTTGAATGGTGAGGCTGGTCTTCCTTCTCCTACTTATTTTTGCAGGACTTCCCTCAGGCAATTCTGGGGCATCTTGGAAGAAATTTCTGACCAAAAAGTCCTCCCATGTGTCCCCTACACTCTTTAAGTGATATTCAACTAAAATTTTTACTAGTCCATGGTGATAAAGAGTGGTTTTTATTGCTTCAATTTTCTTCTGAACATTAGTGGCAATTCTTCTCAAACTATTCAACAGGAAAAATGGGAGATTGAGGGTTCCATCCTCAAGAAAAATCATTAACAGTCTTATGTGATATACATACATGGAACCAAAACTTCCTTCGCATGTAATAAAATTTTGCAAAATTAATAACATGCTACTCCATAGAATCCCTTTCCTAAAAACTAAAGTGTCCATACCCGGATTTTTGAGAATGACCTTCCAGGTTTCATCATGAAATTCCTTGTTCTTGAACCACCTCTCTCCTAGCCTTGGTAGTTCGGTTGCTTCAACAATAAAAGACTCGGTCACTGCAAATTTTATGTCACCTATTTCCACATCCATTCCATCAAACGATCTGGCAAAAGATTTGGTGATTTCTTTATGGTAACCATTGAATTTTTTAATGAAACTCAACCAACCAGCCTTCTGCAACATTCCTTTCAGTGAAGGATAACCTTCCATGTACTTCACCCCTATGGGTTCAGTTCTGACGATGAGTCCCATCACCTCTGTTCTTTGCTATTCTTCAAAAATCTCTTCACCGTTTGAGAAATGGAGTGACTGTGTAAAGAGGACTATGTATACGACAGTGGAACATCTGGTATATAGAAACAAAAAACAATAACTATGGATATGGGGACGGAATGACAGAATATATGGAAGTAAAACGACTATGAGTATGAGATAAAATGTTTGTGCATACAGGGTATACGAAACAGAGTAGGTGTATGCATAAAATGTGTGGAAACAGAGTGTGCACAAGGTATATGAAAACGGAGTGGTTGTACATGTAAATTGTGTGAAAAACATAGTGATTGTTATACATAGAGGATACGAAAACATAGTGTTTATATGCACGAAATATATGAAAAAAGGAGTGATTGTATGCACAAAAAGGCTGTGGGAGTATAAGAGAAAAACTTGGTGTAATAAATGAAAAATCAGGGTTTTGAAGAGTCATATTCAAATAGGTTATGTCATGAATCTAACCGTTTAACAGGTGTGTTGGAGAAGTCCAGTTAAGTACGAGTCATTGAGTTTAAAACGGAGATTGCATCATTAGACCGTTAGCATTAAAGACAGAAGGTGTGGCGGAATCATCATGGCAGTCAAATCTCATAATGATAAATCAAGGAGTCATGTGATTATATGAGTTATACCAACTTATGTTTTGTATTGCTTTTTGAAATAAGTTTTTGTTTTTACCTTTAGAACCATACCTTCCGCTTGCTAATCTCTTGTTGTTTGCTTCCACAGGTGCTTAGATGTGATTGGTCTTCAAAAGTTGTTCTCTCCTCCATTACCTGCATATAAGATATTATTATGAACTGGCCTCTTTGTGCTTGGACTGATGATCAAACTGTTGTTGCAGAATCAGATTGGCTGCAGAACAGGATTAGTTACGGAACAAGAACAATTGCAGAACGTGGAAACAACTGTAGAAAGTAAATTAGAGAACAAATTATGGCTTATGGATGAATGGAATGGAAATCGCTGCATGAGTGAAAATATGACAAGATGATAAATGAAAAATGGAGATGGAAGAAATGCTAAAGAGGAAAAATTTATTGGTGGAATATGATAGTGGAGTGAAGTGAAACTTTGCAAAAGTAAAACAGAGTGAAAATGAGATAAAACAATGAATTTTGTAGAATGCAAAGTGAGTCACCATATATTTATTTATTTTATTTTATTTATTTATTTATTTATTTTTTTCAGAAAAGGAAATGGGAAATATAGGGTGTCAGAAGCTTCTGATTTTCACCTTGTATTTTCTGTATAAGCATTCCAATCAGTGATTTGTTTTCAACCTTATATATATATATATATATATATATATATATATATATATATATATATAGGAAAAACAAAGACTAAGTTGGTGGAGAAGAAGGATTCTTCTTCACCAACTTCATTTCATAATTGTTCTGAAAGATCTTGATGAACTCCTCCTTTGAGATTCATTTTTGATAAATTTTCAATCTATGACCATTCACAAGGAGAGGAGTTTGACTTTCATCTATTGTTCTGATCCTTACTGCTCCATTACTGAAAATTTTTCAATCTCATATGGCCCAAGCCAATGAGTTTGAAACTTCCCTTGAAAATCTTTAAACTTTGAATCAAATAAAAATGCCCAATCTCCCTCTTGAAACTTCTTGTCCTTGATGTACTTGTCATGCCATTTAGCCCTCTATTGCTGAACTAGACTAGTCCTTTGAACAACCTCTTGTCTGATTTCATCAAGTTCATTCAATTTCTCCAGTCTATCCTTTTGAGATTTTGATAAATCCATCCCCAATCGGACTGCCATCTTGAAAGTTTTGACTTGGAACTCTATGGGGAATAGGACTTATTTCCCATAAACAAGTTCATAGGGTGTATGTCCAGTTGTGTTCCTCCATGTAGTTCTATAGGCCCATAAGGTTTCAGGAAGCCTTTTTGCTTAATCTCTTCTATGTAGATGCACAGTCTTGGTGAGGATTCTTTCAATCACTTTATTTGTAGACTCCACTTGACCATTTGCTTGTGGATGATAGGGAGTGGATTTCCTATGCTTGATTTTGTACTCCTCCATAAGCTTCTCTATCATGTTGGATGTGAATTGAAGTCCCTGATCTGTCACAATTTCTCTTGGAACACCAAAGTGAGTAAAAATATCCTCAAAAAGAAAACTAACTACATATTTTTCGTTAGCAAAAAGTAATGCTTTGGCTTCTACCCATTTGGTGACATAATCAATGCATACCAATATATATTTTTTCTGCTTGGATGGAGGATTAATAGGTCCAATAAAGTCTAAAGCCCATTTTTCAAAGGGTTCGATAAGTAACTGAGGTTGTAATGACATTTCATTTGAGGGAGCAGGTTTCCCTACTCTTTGACAGTTGTCGGACCTTCTGACATATTCTTTAGCATTTTTGAAGATGGATGGCAAAAAATATCCTAAAGAAAGGATTTTATAGGTTGTCCTCTTGTCAGCAAAATGTCCACCACACAACTCATCATGACATGCTTTGAGAATATCAGGCATTTCATCTTCCCTGACACACCTTCTGATCATAAGATCTAGCCCTGTTTTATACAATTTGTTAGTGATCCATGAATATCTTGCACTATCTTGAATATGAATATCTTGCACTATCTTGAATAATATTTTTTTCTCTCTAGGAAATAAATGTGAAGGTAACTTCCCTATAACCAAGTAGTTAACAACATCTGCAAACCAATTTGTTTGAGTAGTTACTGCAAAGAGATATTCATGAGGGAACTTATCTTCAACCGGGGAGTCTTCTTTGATATTATGAATCCTGGACAAGAAATCAACAACTGTGTTTTGTTTTCTAGGTCTATCTAGCACAGTAATGATGAATTCTTGCAAAAGTAAAAGCAATCTTGTAACTCTGCCATTAGTAATAGGTTTATTCATCAAATATCTAATCACAAAGTGGTCTGTATGAACAAAGGTTTCATAGCCTGTTATATGGTGTCTAAACTTGTTAATTGCATGAACAACAACTAAGAATTCTTTTTCAGTCACAATATAATTAAAATCAGTGGGAGTCAAATTTTTACTTGTATAATAAATGGCATAAGGAATCAAATCTTTTTGTCCCAATACAGCTCCTAGAGCTGTATCTGAAGCATCTATAGAAATATGGAAAGGAAGTTTCCAATTTGGTCCTCTTAAGATAGGTGCTTCAGATTTTCCTGCTTTCAAGGTTTCAAATGCTAACTGGCACTCAGGATTCCACTTGAATTCACAATTTTTTGTAAGCAATTTGAAGAGTGGAGATGCTATTTTAGTGAATTCTTCTATAAATCTTCTATAGTAACCTGTAAATCCTAGAAAACTTCTAGCATCCCTTTGGATATCTGGAATTGATAACTTAGAGATGATTTCAACTTTAGATTTGTCAACTTTAATCCCATCTCCTGAAATATGATGTCCTAAAATAATACCTTCTGTAAACATCATAAAGCATTTCTCATGGCTTAGTGAAAGGTTTGTTTCTTTACATCTTTTAAGGACTTTTTCCAAATTTTCCAAATCTTCTTCAAATGTGTTACCATAGACTATAAAATCATCCATATATACCTCTACACAATCATGTATTAGATCAGAAAAAATTCCTAGTACTGCTCTTTGGAATGTTGCGAGTGCATTACATAACCAAAAAGGAAGCACTCGGTAGGTAAAAGTTCCCCATGGACAAGTAAATGTGGTTTTATCCTGATCCTCAGGTGCTACCTGAATTTGATTATAACCATTAAAACCATCCAAGAATGAGAAATACTTTTTACTTGCTAATGTATCTAACATTTGGTCTATGAAGGGAAAAGGAAAGTGATCTTTCAAGGTTTCTTTATTCAATTCTCGGTAATCAATGCACACCCTCCATTTACCATTATTTTTAGGCACAATTACCAAAGGAGAAACCCATTAGCTATCTTAAATTGGGTAAATGAAGTTTACATTGAGTAATTTTTGGAGCTCTTCTTTCACAATTTCCCTAAGATTTGGATTCATTCTACTTTGATGTTGTATGATTGGTCTACTATTTTCCTCAATATAAATATGATGGTTACAAGTCTTAGGATCAATACCTTTCATGTCGGTGTACTCCCATGCAAATGCAACATAATTTTTTTATAATATTTTTGTTAACTTTTCTTGTTGTAGTTTCTCCAAGTTTTTGTTTATGTTCAATATCCTACCTGGAAAAATTTCAATTGTAGAGCTACCAAACTCTTCCATAGAATAGAGAGACATCTGCCTAGATGAAAAGTATTCAACATTAGATTTTTCTTGGAATTGTGCATGATCATATTCTGAAGATGTTTCAAAATTTTCCAATGTGTTCAAAATTTGACTATCTTCATTAATTTATGACATAGTAAAGAGAGGTTGAATATCATCTTCTTCATCGATCCATTCCTTGTCATCTATTTATGTGATTGATTTTGCTGGAGGATACAAAGCAAATTTCTTTGTTGAATTACCATCAGAAATATACATGTCACTAGATCTACAACTAATAAAAGCATCAGCTGTGGCCAGCTAAGGTCTTCCTAATATGAGTGGGTGTCCTCCTAGATTATTCTTGGGAGTTAAAATCATGAAATCAACAGGATATTCCCAAGAATATAAGGAGACTGAAATGTCTTCTAGCACACCATATGGTTTGATTACTGATCTATCTACAAGTTGCAACAAGGTAGGTGTGTAAAGAAGATTAGGAAGTTTAAGCTGCTCCATAGTTTGTCTACTCATAATGTTTATCACTGCCCCTAAGTCAATAAATGTGTTTGGAATTTCAATCCCATTTATATGTGTCTTGACAATTGGACTTCCTGGATCCACATATTTCTGCATGGCAATCTTTACCATGATGATATCTGCTATCTTTCCTACCAGGTGAATTCTTTTTGTTTCTCTTGGTTTTCTTCCTGGTATTTTGATGCTAAACTCCTTTATTGTCTTGGCTAGAATAGGAATTTATCTAATGGCTTGTAATAAAGGAATTTTGATACAAACATTCTTCAATTCATCTAAAAAATAATAATTGGGCAAAAAGATTTGTTTTTCTACCCCTCTATCAATTTGTAATCTCTCAGGAAAAGGAGGTGTAGAAGTAGATGCTGGTTGCTCAATGATAGGAGTTGTGTGTGTGTGTGTGTTTTTTTTTCAATGTTTTGGTTTTGGAGGGATGTTCCCTCAAAACTTTTATTGACTTTTAGAGAGTCTTCCTCAAAGTTATCTTGTTCTTGAATGACTATAGAAGGTTCTTCCTTTTCTAATATCCTATCAGATCTAAGTTGAACATCATTAAGATCTAAAGGAGTAATCATGTAAGTTGGAAATTGTTGTCCTTCTACCAAGTAAGAATTATGAGGGTTTTTATTATTGGGGTTTGACAATGCTTGGGCAGGTAATTGATTTGGTTTTTTTTGAAATGGAAGTAAGAGTTGAGGATTTTGACTTTGTTGTGGAGGTTATTATGGAAATGGTAATGAAAGTTGAGGGTTTTGATTTGGAAGTTGTGGTTGCTGATTTTGTGGGGGAGGATAGCTCTGATAAGATGAAGGATATTGATAATATTGAGCAAATATCCCATAAGGATTTTGTATCCCTTGTGCCCACGGTTGAGATTGAGGTTGAGGCCAAGGTTGCTGCCAAGAATTCTAGTTTGGTGGGGGCTGAAAATACATTGGATTGTTAAATTCTTGATTTTGTGGCCCCTGCCAAGGTCTTATTGCAACAAAACAAAGAGGTTCTATAGGATTTGGGACTGTTTCTTCTTGAAAGACAGCCTTAAGACCTGGGATTGAAGGACAACCCTTGGTCTCATGACTTTCTGAACAAATCATACAAGTTTCTACAATTTTTGCATCTAAAGGACATTCCCTTAGAGCATGTTTCTTTCTACATTTTGGACAAAAGATGGCTAAAGCATCAGCCTCTGTTTTATGCTTGTTTTGAATTTTAAGGGTGTCTAGTTTCTCACTAAGGCTCCCTAAAATGTCAGTTTTAAACTCATCAAGCATATTGCCAACTTCTTCCCTACTTACAGATCCGGTTGCAGATTTGTTTGCTCTAACAAGAGAAGGATCTCTTGGTCCTTTCCCAGTTTTAGATTTCCCTCTTGAGAGATGAACACATAGTTCTGCTATGTCACTCAATGGAAGTTGAGAGATATCTCCCTTCCCCATCATGTTAAGGATATCTATCCATTCATCTCTAATGGCCTTTAACAAAAGAGCTTTCAAAGTTTCTTCATCTAGATTGTTCATTTTTGCTCTTTTCAAATTATAGTTGAATATCTCAAGCAAATCCTCTAAGTTTTCATCTTCCTTTTGTATCATTTTGAACACCTCATATTTATGATTGGTAGGCATACAATAATCCAAGTATCTATCCAAAAATTCCTGTTTCATGTCATTCCAAGTTCTAATGGATTGAGTGACTAACCCCATAAACCATTTCAAAGCAGCCCCTTTTAGTGTTGAAGGGAACAATTTGAGTTTTTGAGAGTCTTCTAGATAGTCATAGGTTCTGCATAAGACTTCAAACTCAAACAAAAATGTTTCAGGATCCTCACTTCTCAACCCATAGAAGTTTGGGAGGACATATAGTGAAATGTTTTTCATTGTGGCATGTGTTTCCTCATCCACTATAGGGAATCCAAATGAGTTATCTACTTCCCTATTTCCTCTGCCTCCTCCATTATTACCTCTACCTCCTCCATTGTTTCCTCTACCTCTCCCTCTACCCCCTCCTCCAAACAATGAGAATTCTCCATCTTGCTCTTCTTCTGCCATTATAGTTTCCTTAGAGTCAGTATAGGGCTCAACCTGCAAGGTTATTCTCTCTTCCTCTGGTTCTTCTATCAATGGACTATGAGATGGAGTTCCTACTTTTTCTTCCTCACTCGGTATTCCTTGTTCTTCAACTACAATAGGCTCCCCTGTGGAGGTGAAAAAGGTATTCTCTCCTAGGATTGTTTTGGTGGATGATGTAGGAGAATCTTCTGATTGAGTTTCTGCTCCTTGAATTCCAGGAATCCTATGGCTGGGAGTATGAGTTTGGGATGGAGGCGTGTCTTTTCTAATTCTTGGTGGAGTTGTGGGAATTGAACTTCTGCCCCTAGCTATAAATCTACCCCTGGAATCTCTTTCTCTATGCATGTCATTGTTTTGTTTTGTTGTTTTTCTTTTTTTTCTTTTTATGAATGTAAGAAATAAGGCTACGTAGTTACACTTCCCCAACAACGGCGCCAAAATGTTTGGTCAATTTAGTGTCCTAAATTGCTCTACATAAATTATCAATCCAGGTATCGTAAACTGATGAAGTGTAGTGCACTATATGTGCTAGATGGCCCTTCCTACTTTAGTGTTTTTGAATTTTAAGTTGTTTTGGGGTTTTGATCTTTTAATTCCTAACAAAATCTTAAATCTATTGTTGTTAAGAAAATGAAATGAGAGCTAAAAGTGCTTTAAGCCAAATTTGGAAGTAAAGTTTTAACCAAGAAAATGAAAACATATTTTCTCTTCTTGCTATTATGATTGTTTCCAAAAAATGGACTGAAAGGACTTAAGACTACTATCTAATCAATTACAAAACCAAAGCTTAAATGAGATATTAAAACTGAAAATGAGATTGCAGCTATCTATGATGAACCAAAAATGAAATACTGAAAATAAGATTACAAATATTGTCTAATCTACCGCAGAATAAAAACTTAATGAACAACTGAAAATGGAATTGCAACTAAATGAAAAACTATGATTGAAAATGAAATTGCAACTAATCTATCATAAAAACTAAATGAAGTGTTTTGTCACTCTGCTACACAATTTTGGGAGAACAACCTCCTTGTGATAGCATTTTGAGGGATTCAATACTTCATTGTTCTAAAACTGAAAACGAGATTGCAACGAAATTAAATGAACGACAAAGACTGAAAGTGAAATTGCAACTAATCTACTATAACAACTAAATGAAGTTCTTTGTCACTCTTCTACACAATTTTGGGAGAACAACCTCCTTGTGATAGCATTTTGAGGGACTCCATACTTCATTGTTCTAAGAAAAAGTAAACATAAAAATGCAGAGAAAGACTCATTCATAAATGAAATACTTCACCACTTAGTTTTAAGATGAACCATCAATAGAAAGGGCTTTCGAAACATTCACTTACAACATGAGTTACTAAACTAACAACAAAATGGCATTGATCAGTTAAATTCAAAATCTAAAGACTAATGAAAAGAAAATGAAAGAAACTAGACTAATGATTAGCAAATCTAATTCCTCTATGCTACTAACATCAACTTCAAGCTACTGATAAGAAACTAGAAAGTAGTGAAACAAAAAGAGCTAGTCTGTGCTAATAAGAATATGACATAAGCTACATTATGAACATAGTTAGAAAATGGTTATAAACATCATGGAAAAAACACAATGAATTTACAGTTAACTATGAAATACAAAACAAAAATTTACAGTTAACTATGAAAGACAAAACAGAAATAAAATGTAACCTTGACCAACGCAGGGGCCCTCTGCAAAGGTCTCGGATTATCAACACTTAATCAACACCAACAACGCTTCAGGTACTCACTGAAATAGAGTCTTTATATTAAAACAAAGAATGAATTCTTCAAACTATAGAGCAGAAATCTGAACTTAATACATAAGCAAAAACTGAATTTGTTTTGTGTTCTTCACGCCGGTATTTATAGGGAAATTATACAACTATTTTAAAGAGAGAAATAAGCTACAACAAAACACATAGACAGGCAAGTATGAGGAATTATTGTCCTTGGTTTCTTGGAAACATAAATCTTATGGTAATGGCTGTTGGATTTCATTTGCGCAAGTGGAAGATGAAGTTCGTGGCCTCAGGAAACTGCTTTGGATCCCATCATTGAGAAACGTTTGCAAAACAGAGTCATGTTTGCCATAGGTTTCTATGTTTGACTTCCCTTTGACTAGAGTCTTCCTCATTGATCTAGGCCAGATGAATAGGATACGATCCATGCCCTAATTTTTTCCAAGCTACCCATGTAGTCCTTTTCCCCTCTCGACACCTAGAACCTACAAAAGCGTGGAAGTAGCTTGCGGAACAACCAATTAGCTGCAGAATGTGGATGTGTTCCATAGCTATAAGACAAAAACTTATTCAAATAGAGAACATAACAGTATAACATGTAAATCACTGAAATACACTCCTTGAGGAAATGTATAATGGTTTTTGATGATAAGGATGCATTTTTCATGGAAAAACAGAGAAGGAAGGATGAGAAAAGTAGCTAAGGGAAAGACAGTTTTGGAACTCAACATCTTCCACATTGAAAATGGAGTATCCTTCCCATGGAGACTCGAGACAATATGGTCTCAAACTCCCTCAAGGATGATCCGTCTCGCCTTTGCCACACACTTCTTCCACTCAGGCAACTCTTGTGCATTAGTTGAAACTGACTTTGGGATTTCTTGATCAATTAATTCCTTCAAGCCATTGTCTTCTAATACAACCTCCATTCTATCTTTCCATGCTATGTAATTCGAGTTACCTTCCAAGGCATACTCAAGTCTCAAGCCATAGAATGCCATTGGCAAACCTTGAAGTATGATATGAATTCGATTTGCACCTGCAACCCTGAACTTCAAATTTCAAATTCTCTTCTCAGTATACTGTTCACAACTCTGATACAATGTAGAAAATCTGTGATAGGTTAACTTGATAATGCAATATAAATCAAAGCAGAATACTATATCCTACTTCTACTATCAATTTACGGAAGCTTAAAGATCGAGATGAACAATATAACCAGAAGAAGAAGAATCAATGACACAATACACATGAAAATACTTTGGGGAAAATATTAGATAAAACCCCACACTATTGTATTATCATACATGGTGGAAATACATAGGAATTATACAAATCCTTAGCTCTCACAACTAGCCAGCTCTTAGTACAATCCTCACAGATTCTCATAGGCAATCTTGGCTTTTCTCCAGCCTTCCTCTTTACCCTCAAAGCTCCTATTTCCTTGCGTTGTTCCTTGTGGATGATTAGCCTATTACCAAGTGGAAAAGCAAGACTTCAAAACTGCGCAATCCTCAAGGATGAATCCTTGACTGCATTCATGAGTTTTCTCCATGAGAAAACACATGCAACTGATAGTACACTGTCCTTGAACATCAATCTCAACTAGGTCTTTCTCAGAATAGACATGCATGAGTTTCTGATGAGGGAATATTTAGTTAACTGGAGTAGCACTAGTTGAGTGCATTAATGCATCAAATGACTGTTAACTCACTATTAGTTCCTCAAACAGTTTGGAACTAATTTAACTGGATTTAACTTAGTAAGCTGAGTTAACTAATTACAACTCAAATATAACTCTATCTTATCTCCTTAATTTAAGGGATAACTCTTGCATGACTTCATAAAGACTTCTAACTTGAATTTCTCCAACTAATTAATTTAAAATAAATTAATTAATTATTTCCAAGTAGCTGTTAAGACTAAATTTGATTTTAATTCACAATTTAATTCAAGGACAAATTAAATTGGAATATTATTGTTGCCATATTTCAACATGAAGATCATAATATACTTGTGAATATGTAGATCTTTCTACATAGAGAAGATTATATGTACTTTTTTGAAATATTAGTAATATATTCAAATGCGAGAATCAATAGATTAATATATATATTCAAATATGGACTTATATAGGAAGGATAATTAGCATAAATATCATCCCGTTAGTATGTTTTCTCTAATTCAGGGTATTCAAGGATTGAAGTAGTACATTACTTTGAAATAATTATTGAATATTGTCTTCAATTTATTGAGTGCACAAGGTCCTTTTCCCTTGCATACAATTTCTAGTCCTTTGACCTTTTCACTGGGGATTGAGGTCACATTGGTCAAGGGATTTACCATCGTCATGTTGTTCAACAGGGTTATAACATACAATATTCATTGACCAAGGATCAGTGGCACCATGTATTTCTATAGTTTCTCCTACTCTAATCGATCGTTACCTAGGTTGAGCTTGGTGACATCTAGTTGATTCATGGATTTTGATTTGATTCATAACTGCCACTTGGGGAGAAAATGGGATCCATTTCCTCACAATTCTAATTCTATATATTTAGTTGACAACTTGGAGTTATTCTTGAAAAATTTTGGAGATAATAGTAGGTGGGATAACTCTACTTCACATTTTAGCTTTGGAGATGGATAGAAATGTGGATCTCCTTGATTAGTGAGAGGATATGTTAGATGAGAGTCGAATTTTCTCTATGTTTTGTTTAAGTGGGAATATCCCCGTTCTAAGGAACATTGATGGAGTATGGTCCAAATAATTTTCTTTCACAAGACTTTAGAGTCAACTTATTCTATGGAAAATGATTTGGAAGATCTTGGTGTTGGCATTATGATACAGGTGTTGTCCTTGATGGCAACTCGCTCAGAGGTATGATACAGGTGTTGTCCTTGGTGGCAACTCAATCAGAGGACAGATCTTAGTACAGCAAGTCAAGAGAGAGATATACACAGGTTAACCTTGATGAAAGTGCGTATACACGCGGGTGAGAAGAACAAAAGGCGCATATATGTACACACGCAGGTTCACAAGAGGAAAGGCGCGTACATGTCAGAAAACTAAGTTTTGGTCCGTGGTATTTGGTCCATGGTATTTTGGTATTGGTCCATGGTATTTGGTCCAAAGTGTTGACCCCAAGTATTGGGTCCAAGGTATTGGTTCTAAGTGGTTTTGGACCATGGTATTGAAAGAGGCCTAAACCTATATAAGGAGAAGATCATTAGGCCAAGGGGTGGAAGTGCAAGTAATGAATGTTTGATGAAGTGTGAAGATCTAGTATGCTGGTTATGGGTTTGTGATGCTTGGCTCGATCTGAATCAAGTTGGAAATGGCAGCGAAGGTATAAGCAATTATCTTTAGATCTATACGCGGGTTCTCTCTGGTGAAAGCGCATGTACACGTGGTTTTGACACAATCAAGTAGCGTATACATTATGAGATTTGATGTTTTAGGTTGTTGTTGGTTCTAGTGGTTGTTGCAGAGTTTTTGGCTCTGGTCTGTGTTTAGGTAACTGTATTTTGATGACAGGGTTTCAGTGATTCAGTATTGGGTGATTCAAATATTGATGATGCAGGTATAAGTTGATGAGTGTATTGTAGTGGTGATTGTTTTGTATTTATGGATCCAGTCTGAAAATTTATGAAACGTGGTCCCTGGAAGAAAAGAGAAGGTTGTAGCCTTCTGTAGGTCAGCACCTACGTACTAGTACCTCAGCTAATACAAGGGCTAAGGGGGTTGTAGCTCCCTTCTAGGAGAGTCTAGAGAACGAGAGAAGGTTGTAGCCTTCTGCTGGTAGAAGCCTGCGTACTAGGATAAGACTGCACCAGTATAGAACCATTGTAAAAAGCAGTTTCTTATTAGAGAAGATAGAGACGAATTGCAGCAGGTGGTTTTCACCCACATTGGGTTCCCACCTTATATCATGGTGTTCATGTGTGTTTCTTATGTGTGATGATCTGTTCTTTTTTACTACTCCTATTTACTGTTCATATGATTAATAATGTTCTGATGCACTCATTAAGGATCAACTAACTGAATCATAAGTTTACGGGATATATGCTTGTTGCATTACTCACAGTTGCGTATACACGCGGTTTGCCTTAACTGAAGTAGCGTATATGAATCTTAATATGGAAATTAAAAAGTTATATTGATTTGATAATACTGATTCACCCCCTCCACCCCCTCTCAGTGTTATTTCCAACAATTGGTATCAGAGCAGGTCCTTTGGAAGAAGCTTGATTGCTTGAAGGAAAGATCCATTAGAATGGGTAATCAAGAAAGAGAAGCATCCATCAGGCCACCAATCTTTGATGGGAGCAACTTTGTCTACTAGAAGATAAGAACCACAACATATCTACAGTCGCTTGGAATGGATGTTTGGGGAATCGTGGAAGGAGGATACATGTATCCATCAGTAATTCCTACAGATACAGCAGAGAGAAAGAAATATGAACTTAATGCCAAAGCGGTTACTATCTTATTGGGGAGTTTGTCACAATCAAAATTTGTCAAGGTCATGTAGTTCAAATCAGCCAAAGAAATATGGGACAAAATCAATTTAAGCTACGAAGGAGATGAACAGGTAAAACGAGCAAAGCTTCAAACTCTCAGAATACGGTATGAAAATCTTAAGATGCATAGTAATGAAAGCATAGCTAATTACTTCCTGCGTGTAGATGAGATTGTCAATTGTATGAGGAATCTGGGTGAATAATTTAAGGAAGTAGTCTTAGTTGAAAAGGTTTTAAGATCCCTGTCTGCTAAATTTGATTCCAAAGCTTCTGCCATAGAAGAAAAGGAGGATCTGAAGAAAATCACTATGACACAGCTTCACGGAAACTTAACTGCTTTTGAGATGAGAAAAGGAGGACCATCAGATATGAGAGAAGCCGCATTCGAAGTGTCAACAAATGAATCAAGATACATTTCAGAAGGAGAAGATGAGGTAAATTTTGTCAATAATCTTGAACGGGGATCTGGAAGGTTCGAAGGTAAGCTACCTTTCAAATGCTTTTCATGTGGTAGAGTTGGTCACTACGTTGCTAGATTCCCTCATAACAAAGGAAAGATGTATGAAGAAGGTAATAGAAGTTATTATACCCATGATAAAAGTAATGACTCATCCAATAGTGATGAAGACATTAGAATTCTCGTGGCATATGAAAATAAGGATGTAGAACCAGAAGAAGTTACCAGATTAAAAGAAAAATTGGAGTCAGTAACCAGAGTAAGGGAGCAATTGCAGGATATAGTAAAAGATCAAAGCATAACAATTCAGAGACTTGAATCGAAGATCCTCTCTCTAAAAGAAGATCTTAAAGAATCAAAGAAGCAGAATGAAGAAGCTCTTGAAGAACAAGAACATGAAGTAATCGAATTAAGGCAACAAGTGGAAGAAGGAAGAAAAGCTGAAGAAAACATAAGGAAGCAGTATCTGGAAAAGGAAGAACAACATCAGGTTGAGGTAAATATCTTAAAAACAAAATTAGAAGAAAAGGATAAATTGTTATGATTTCAAGATAGTACTAAGATTTTGGATGAAATTCTTGGTAGTCAAAGATCTCCTACTATAAAAACTGGTCTTGGATTTTATGAATTTGTTGAAGGTGAATCTAGCTCACAAGGTGAGGCAAGGAACTCTAATGAGAATTCTGAAATGATCAACAAGGAGATGAGAGGACAACCTCATCAACAGCCAAGGAAAGAAATTCCTCAAAGAAAATCCTTTACTCCTAACTATGGAAGTGATAGACGATTATTTCCTCCATTGAATAATGTTGAATGTTATGTATGTCATAATCTTGGACATGTTGTAGCCAAATGCAGAAGTAGAATGGTTCAAGACCGTCACACAAGATCATCACATTCTAGGTACTTCAAAGGATATTGTTTTTCTTGCAATATGTTTGGCCACAAATCAATTGAATGCAATAGAAGGAACATGAAACATGTAAGATGTTATGCATGTAACAAGTTTGGACATAAAGCAAGGGAATGCAGGAGCAAAATTCAAACTCCAAAGCAAGAGGATTATACATCATCACAATTCCAGGTATTGAAGAAGACAAAATTAGAGACAGAAAGGTGTGACATAACTCAGTTAGTTGACATAATAGACACAGGGGAAAGTGAAAGTTTAAACCTTCAGTATTCCATCTTGCATACACTGATATACAAATGTAAGTCGCGTATATACGCAAATCATAGGCTGCATAGTCGCGTATATGGAGCTCTGAAGAAAAGCAGCAGAACAAACTCAGGAAATGGTTTGGTCGTAGTATATGATGGTTGGCACAGGCTCAGGGGGAGCATATGCTTTGAATAATATATTGTTGGCATTATGGTTAGAAGTCCTTGGTGATGATGCTTATTGACACATATTGCTATTGATTGTTGATTGACCAAGAGAATGGATTGCAAGTTATGATGCTTATGGTGTAGATCATATGGTGTATGATAGTTGCTGATAACTATCATGGTCATGTTTAGGTCCTTGGTCCTTGTGAGTTCATATGATGTATTTTGTTACCCCACTATGCATGGGATGGATGATGTAATGGTTCTTGTTGTTGAGTCATGTATAAACATTTGGTATATCCCAATTTGGTTGGGTGGATGAGTCTAAAAATGGTGTATTCCCACTTGGTTGGGAGATTGATGTATAGAGTCATGTTATGCTTTTGCAGACCGTGCATGTGCTCAAGGGGAACATGAACGGATTGGTACATCTTGGCATATACAAAGGGGGAGCTCAATAAGAGATTTCAGCAGGTACTCAGGGGGAGTTGGACAACAGAGGGAGACAACTTCTTGGTCTGCCCTTTGCCCTTGATGTCAAAGGGGGAGAGTGACTTGGTGTGGTGGTTGCCATCAAGTCCAAAGGTGGATATTGTTGGCATTATGATACAGGTGTTGTCCTTGATGGCAACTTGCTCAAAGGTATGATACAGGTGTTGTCCTTGGTGGAAACTCAATCAGAGGACAGATCTTAGTACAACAGGTCAAGAGAGAGATATACGCAGGTTAACCTTGATGAAAGTGCGTATACACGCAGGTGAGAAGAACAAAACGCACGTATATGTACACATGCAGGTTCACTGGAGGAAAGGCACGTACATGTCGGAAAACTAAGTTTTGGTCCTTGGTATTTGGTCTGAAGTGTTGACCCCAAGTATTGGGTCTAAGGTATTGGTTCTAAGTGGTTTTGGACCATGGTATTGAAAGAGGCCTAAACCTATATAAAGAGAAGATCATTAGACCAAGGTGTGGAAGTGAAAGTAATGAATGTCTGATGAAGTGTGAAGATCTAGTATGCTGGTTATGGGTTTGTGATGCTTGGCTCGATCTGAATCAAGTTGGAAATGGCAGTGAAGGTGTTATCACCCTAAAATTTTTGTTTCTAAGCTTTGGAAAGTTCACCTTGTTTCTAGTCATAGTCTTATAGGTTTTGAGTCATCTCATCTAAATAAGTGTCATTCTCTTTTCCAAAAAAAAGTTTCACAGCCTCATTCCATGTCCTAGAAGCCTCACCATGTGTTTTGACATCAGTTTGATTCCAAATGATTGGTGTTAGTCTTGGTCTAGTCTTTCCATGGTCGCTTTAGTGTCTAAGATTTAGAAAAGAGTCTTGTTTGTATGGTCAAATAGGGTCAACACTCCGTTATTTCCCATCATTGGCCCCATATCACCTAAAATTCCATGTGTCAAACTTGTGTCAAGGTTTTCGTAGTGAAAAACTCACTCTAGGTGTTTTCGTAGTGTAAAACCCAGAATTTGCACTGGCTGCGCTACGAAATTGGGGATTCTGAACTAGGAGTTTTCGTAGCATGCTACGAAACCCCTGAAAAAGCCTGTTTTAGCATAAAAAACTCTGTTTTCTGCTTTTACTAGTCAACTTCTAGAAGGTTTCCTGAGCAGTTGAGAACTCAATTTTGAAAAATGAAAGATTCTTTTCTTTCTAACATACCGAAAAAAAAAAAAACCTCTTTTAGTTTCTTCAAATTCGTTCTGAGGTGGGAGAAATTTATGGTTAAACTTGCGCTACAAAACTGCTGAAAGTCAAGCTTTGTATTCTCGTTTTAACAATCTTTTTCAAGCTCACTTTCTGGTCACAGGAAAAGGTATTTTGGAATTCTGAAGGAGGTTTTTCTTCATCAACTATCCAGATACAATAATCTATCTCACTTTCTTCATTAGTCTTATCAGTTTGGAGATACTAAGATTTCTTTGAAACCATAATGTCAGAAAACAGATTTTTCCCGTTTTACACGTGTTTTTCAAGGACAAATTTTGGACAGCTGGAGAAGTGTTTTAAAAAACCAAGAGAGGTTTTTGTTATAGACATCATAGAATACAAAAAAATCCTTCAGTTTTAAAAAATGTGTCATGGATGAGAAGATAAAGGCTCTTTCCCACGTGTTAATTTTCAAAGATCCTAAACCTTAAAACAGGGAAACATGTTCCCTTATTTCTAGGGTTTTTCATCAGCAGTAAGGTGACAATGTGGGAGGCTTCATCAAATTTGACTTCATGAGGTTGCAGCTGTCAAAGAATTCTTTCAATGTTTAGATAAGGTTGTTGTAATCATAACAAGGAGTTGTACTCCTAATTGTATTAGGACTCTAGGACTGCTAGTTTGTTGTCATTTGTATTTAATAGTTTGTTTTATGGTTATAATAGGTGTCACTCATAGAAAATTCGAATTCTCTTGATGAGGGATGAAGGAATACATATTGTAAATGCTATATATAGAGCAAGAGGTCGAATTAGCAAAGGGTTGGAGACTTTTTGGCTCAGCTGCTGCTCTATGTGCAGACCGTGTATATTTTTAACCTAATGCAGAATTTCTACTTAGAAAACTCAAGATTCATGAAGAGTTCTTGTATGTTCTTGTTTTGATGGCATCTTCCAATACTTACATTGCAGTGATGTTTACTTATGATACTCAGAATTCATCAATGATGCTCTGACTTCCTTCATAGATAAACTGACTGTGTTTCATTGTTTTATATTTGCATTTCTGCACTTGAACTCTATAATGCCTTGACTTCCATGCTAGGTAGAATGTTTTGGCTTCACTACTCAGGATTCAAAGAGATTTTTTAATGTCCTATTGTCTCATGGATTTCCTCTTTCACTTACTTACAGTGGTATGAATACATGTTACTTAAAACTCATCAATGATGCTCTAACTTCCTTCATGTATTTATAAACTGTGTTTCCTTGCATTGTATATTTGTTTTGTTGATGTATAAAAACTCTCTATGCCTTGACTTCATGTTAAGTTGATCTTGCTGTGGTACTGAACATACTTTGACTCCATAGCCCAATGGTAGCCAACCTTCATCTTTCAACCTATAAACATATACAATCACAAACCATAGAGTTAGCCATCTTTCTTATTTTTTAATCAAAATCATTAACCCTTTGAGAGAGCCCTCTTAGGCTGAGGAGGCAAAGCCTCAGCCTAAAGTAGGTTTGAGACAGTTACTCAAGGTCTTCCTAGTCAGCAGCCTTCCAGAGACTGATTTTGAGATAACAAAAGGTATAAGTAATTATCTTTAGATCTGTACGTGGGTTCTCTCTGGTGAAAGCGTGTGTACACGCTGTTTTGACGCAGTCAAGTAGCGTAGACATTATGAGATTTGATGTTTGAGATTTTTGTTGGTTCTGGTGGTTGTTACAAAGTTTTGGGCTCTGGTCTATGTTCAAGTAACTATATTTTGATGACAGGGTTTCAATGATTTAGTATTGGGTGATTCAAATATTGATGATGCAGGTATAAGTTGATGAGTGTATTGCAGTGGTGATTGTTTTGTATTTATGGATCCAGTCTGAAAATTTATGAAACGTGGTCCCTGGAAGAAAAGAGAAGGTTGTAGCCTTCTGTAGGTCAGCACCTACATACTAGTACCTCAGCTAGTACAAGAGCTAAGGGGGTTGTAGCTCCCTTCCAGGAGAGTCTGGAGAACGAGAGAAGGTTGTAGCCTTATGTAGGTAGAAGCCTGCGTATTGGTATAAGACTGCACTAGTACAGAACCATTGTAAAAAGAAGTTTCTTATTAAAGAAGATAGAGACGAATTGCAGCAGGTGGTTTTCACCCACATTGGGTTTCCACCTTATATCATGGTGTTCATGTGTGTTTCTTATGTGTGATGATCTGTTCTGTTTTACTACTCCTGTTTACTGTTCATATGGTTAATAATGTTCTGATGCACTCATTAAGGATCAACTAACTGAATCATAAGTTTACTGGATATACGCTTGTTGCATTACTCACAGTTGCGTATACACGCGGTTTGCCTGAACTGAAGTAGCGTATATAAATCTTAATATGGAAATGAAAAATTTATATTGATTTGATAATACTGATTCACACACCCAACCCCCTGTTGTGCCCTACAACAACCCCCCATTTCATAACATTTTTATCACAAACAATTAACATATGAAATGGGTCCCTTTTAAAATTTTAATTGGCATTAACGAATTTGTTCGAAAAAGGTATGATAATCAAAGGAATTTGTGAACAAAAGCCTTTTTGAACAAATAATAAGCAATTTTTGGTTAAGTACGAAAAAGCAATCGCAAGATCGTTTGCTACCTTGGTTCTTTCCGATGCGATATCGCTATCGGTCATCGGCGATAGCCAATGCACGCACAGAAAAAGCACATATCTTTTCCCCGATGCGACACGATATCGGTGATCAAATATCGGCGCTGCCTCTTATGAAAAATCTTTTAAGCCTCGACCCGATGCGATATCGCTATCGGTAGTCGGCAGAATCCCATACATCTTCATAAGACGTTCAGATCTTTTTCCCGATGCGATGTGATATCGCTATCGGTAGTCGGTAAATCAATTGATATGCATTTAGGGATTAAGTTCGCACGCTAATATGATACGATGTCGCAATCGGCATTCGCCAAGATCTCTCCCAAATGATAATGTCACTCACACTCCCGATGCGATGCGATGACGCTTAATGATGACCAGAACTCCTAAAAAAGGTGATTATTTCAAAACATTAAAGTTATATTTAAATCCGATTTGACAAAAGCACAAATTTCAAAATGCCGTTAAGTAAAGGGATAAGGTAATGCATGCGTATTTAAAGCTTTGCCCCTTCGAATTAACAAGCAATTACGATTAGACCTTTGAAGAAATCTATTACACGCTTTAAGGGGTCATTCGGTTTAATAACTTAAGTAATGGTCATTTATGGAGCTGCAGGCTGTAAAATCACCATCATTGCATCTGCGGTGCCTTCTCAAATCATTAGATCCGCAGCCACTTTTAGAATTAATCTCACCACGCTTCAAGTTATATATCTATCCCGTTATGGATCGTCATTGTTATTTCTTTGTTACGATTTCTCTTGCTTTTGTGTAGAATTCAACCAAGAGAAGTCTGAATATGATGGGAAAGAAGTTCAAAAAGTTGGCAGGTTCTACTCCGACACCTGTCTCAGGCCAAGCTGCTATGGTTTCAAAGAAAGGCTTAATCTCAGATACTACATGCACTGGTCTTCCTGGTACTACATGGCAAGGTACATACAATTTGCTAGAAGCAGAACAACCAGAAAAGACAGTAACGGAGGCTAGTGTGGATGAACTAAGAAAGTCTGAGGCAACTCTTAAAGATTTGGCTGACTCCTTTCTGCACAGAATAGCAGCCAGAGAACAAGTCTTGCCTTATACTGATGTGGTACGTTGGGCAATTGAAGAAATTACTCTTACTGATAGAACCTTCCATACTAAGGATGGAAGGATTTTCGGTTCCTTCAAGCCTGACGACTTGAGACGGATGTATCATTTGCCTCAACCCGAGCTAGTCTATAATAGAGCCTTTTTGGAGAAATTCGCGAAGGAGAATGAATCACCATCCGAACCTCTCCGAGATTGGAGGCAGAATCCAGCTAAACACAAGCATGATATGTCGGGTAAGTATTCCAATGCTTCTTTGGCTTCACCTTATTGCTATGCTGGAATTATGATGTGTAGATTGTGGGGATTTCATGACTCTGCTAATATCCATATCGATATGGTCCCCTTAATGGAAGCGGCCGTCAATAGTATAATCATGGATTGGGCCACTATTTTATCTGATAAATTGGTCATAGCTATTCGTGAGTTTAGGGCCAAAACTAGAGTCACTGAGAGAAAAATCCCACCCTTCTATTACTCTGCTTACATTATGGATACCCTTTGTTTTAATTCTGAATTTCCTGTCCTTGGTTGGAGATGGACAACCCATGACCCAACACCCATTCACTTGTACCATCGGAAATTGTGGAAACCCTCCCACAAAGACCATCTGTATCAAATTTGCAATGGTTTCATGGTGCCCGTTCACTATTCTATTTTTGACAAACCTATCCCTAGAATTTCCTATGAAGCTTCTTTTGACCTCCCAGCTGTAGCCCATTGGTTCGGCGAAGAGCATTTTACTTATATTAGAGTTTTTGGAAGCAAGGCTAGGCCACATGTCCTCCCCCTGTACGTCCCAGATAAACTGTTAGCCCGGGAAATCTCCTACCAGATTATGTCTAAGAGTGTCACACAAACTCTCAAGGAGGAGAAGAAGAGAGGATGGCCCTCTTTTCCTTTAAGAATTGGAGTTTATACGCTGCTGAATTACAAACATGCAGAAAAGGAAGCAGCAAAACTCCAATTGATATCCCTGGCTTCTATTCCAAACAGACTTTATGATCCAAAAAAGACTGCTTTCATTGCCTTGGAACAGGCCAAGCTGTCAAAGGTTGTTCATCAAGAAGACCAGTTTGACGACCTGTTCATGAGTGCTGATTCAATAAGCCAAGTCAGACAACTTGCTTCACTGAGATATGAAGATGTGGAGTTAACTGAATTTAATAAACTCAGAAAGCAAAGGTTGCAAACTTTGCCTCTAGATTTATTATCCACAACCCCAACATCTTCCTCAAGCGAGTCTGGTCAGCAGCAAATACACCTATCTCCTGTTACAACCAAAGAATATGATAAACAACAGGAGGAAAGGCAAAACAAGCTGCAAGCAGAGAGGCATAGAAGAGAGCAGATAGAAAGGCAGCAAAAAGCACAAATTGAACAAGAGAAAAGAAAGCAAAAGGAGTTAGAAGAACAGAGGAAAAGAGAAGAAGAAGAGAAAGCAAAGAAAGAACTGGAAGATAGGCAGAAAAGGGAATTGGAGGAACAGCAACAAAGAGCACAAGAGGAGCAATAGCGGAAGGCCCTGGAGGAACAGCAGAGGATTGAACGGGAGAAAGAACAAAGTAAAGCTCACACAGAACAAAGTGAGCAAATCTCTACTGATTTTGAATTAATTAAAGAATGGAACCAATTCGATTCCATTATAAGTGGTAAGGAAGCCTCCAAAGACTTAGACGCCTCTAAGATTCCCGATACTACTTCTTCTCCGGTTCTAGAAGGAACCAGCGGCCCACCCATGGTACAGAATGTAGAGGTAATCACTCAAGACCCATCCGATCAAATTGATCTTCAGGTGGAGGAAATTCCTCCTCTAGACATTTTCTACAGCCCAAAGCATAGAGCCGTTGTAAGGCGCTCGAGGAAAAGGCAAAGGCTTGATCAACCTTCTGTTTCATCTGAGCAAACAGTCACGGGCAATGTCGTCTGGAAGGGAGAATTGGATCCCTCTGAAGATTTGACAAAGCTATCGCAATTTGCGGGAGCTTATTCAACGACAACTATTGACAAAGCATCCGAAGTAAGTCTTCTTTTGAAGACTAAAGAGCATGAGGTATACGCATTGCAAGCAGAAGTGATAGATGCAAGGAATAAGGCAGCGCAAGCAGAAGAACAATTGCTGGCCCAACAACAAGAGAATCATTTGTTAACCCAGCAAATTGAAAAACTGAGGATAGACCAAAGTGACATTCAGAAAGCAAAAGAATTGTCAGAGGCATTATCCCAGTTGAAGGCATCAAATGAGCTGATGATACAAGCTAAAGACGAGCAAATAATTCAGCTATCAGCTCAGCTTGAAGGTATTAAGAGCGCCCAGAGCATCGATGATTTCAGAGCAGAGGCAACTCGAATAAACAACGCACTGATATCTCAAATCAGGATCTTGTGCCAACAACTTGTTGAAGCTGAATCACTGTGTGAAACATCCACAGCAGTGTGTGAACAAATCGAGAAAGCCAGAAGTAAGTTGGATCAGGCTGAAGACGATATAACAGAGTATATTGAATGGCAAGACACTCCAGAAGGGCAAGCCGCAAATTTCTCCCGAATCTGTGTAACATACAAGGACATACTCTTCATGGAATGGAACACACAGATGATGAAAGCAGAAAGAGCAGCCTCCAGATGCAAAATGATTGCCAGTAACATGATCAATCTAGTCAATGATACATTGTATCTGGCAAACATGATTTCCCAATGCACGCCTGGAAACATAACAACGGCAAATATGCTGGAGCACAGGAATTACCCTGATCTGGAGAAACAAGGGCGATTAATTGCTGGAGTAAATACCTTGACCGCTGATGCATACTGGCTTTTCCTGATTAAACCACATTCTCAAAGGTCGGCTCTAAACTGTCTGAGAGATGCTCTTCGATACCTGATTGCCGATATTCAAGATGCCACATATGATGCACAGCTGACTTCACGCCTCAATACTCCACCAGAAGTAGAGCCAATGCTGGCGATATGTCAGCGAAGGAGTAAAGGCAAAGAGACCTCTGACTGAAGCATCGCCGCCGACTGCCGAATCACCCAAATGCAAAATGATATTTGTTAATGCCGATTTATTAGTTTTCAGTTTTAGATATTTAGATATTTAGATTAGCATAGTATTTATAGACCCTTTCATTGTTTTGGAAAGGGTCGTAAAATTTTGTAAAAGACTTAAAGGCTGAAGTTTGCACTATTGTGCTTCAGTCTATATTCTTTTTGAAACTCGACCACTGGTCCTTAATTTTACTTGGAAGGTTGTTTTAAGTAAATTGTGCACTATTGTCGTTTGCTTGGAATGCTTTCTGGTTTGAAGGAAGGACCGCGACATAACGATTAATATATTGGATTGATCAAACAGCTTGCATGGTACTATTATCTGTATCTGTTCTCTTTTATATTATACGAATTGCTGTGTTATTACTTTTGCTATTGTTGATTACATGTATGCAATATAACAGCAAGTCCGCATTTCATATCACTATTGAATGTTTTGTGATTTGTTATCTCTCTTACTCATGCGTGTAACAATGATATAAATGACTGAGTGCAGTAATTCGCTATTATCGCTCTGCATAACTACTTATGCAGAGCAATCTTAAATGATTTAAACATTTATGCTTATTGTTAGTGTCATCTATATGCCTGCCAGTAAGCCTAAATTATCAAACGCTGTATTCAAACGAATCGATAAGTCCCGGGATTAGCTTATAGTTATTATATTTCTTTTGTAGTTAATTATTTATTTATTATCGCCTTATATCGTAAATCATTCATCCATCCTGTTTATTTATAATCTTTGGGAAACTGGTCCCATTATCCCCAGTTGGAGCCACTATTCCAAATGGAAAAGGAGCTGCACTAAGTTCCGGACCGGGTGGTTTCCCCGATGTTGTTGCAACGAATTTCGGGGCATCAACATTTTTGGCGCTAGAAGGAGGGCCATCGACTGTGAATGGCAAGTAGGTCCAAATCTGCAAACCATTCTAAGAGTAATTCTCCCTCCAAATCCTCTCCCCCTTCTCAATCACACGCTGATTCTTTGGCACACAATCGAGAAGAAGAGGAATCAACCACCACTGCTCATACCCATCATATTTCAGAACATTTAAGTCTTGAATCCCCTGAAGTTCAGTCTCTTATCCATAAACTTCAGAGCTTCTCGATTTCACCTCAGAAATCTGAAGTATCACAAAGCAGTGTGACCTCGTAGTTAAACTTATCCCATCCACTTACCAGACTTCAGAGCGAAAAACTTGGTATTGAACCTACTGAGTTCCCTTTACCGAAAAGGAAAAAGGCTAAGAAGATTACTGAAGTATCTGATAGTGAAGATCTTTCTTCCATATCTTCCATCTCAACTCCTCCTCTGCGAAGTCAACCATCCACACCTCCGTTACAAATTGTTGCTCATCAGGGAATAAGTACTACAGCATCTCAAGCTACTCCCTCTCCAACAACTTCTTCTCCTCAGTCATCTGGAATACCAATAGTAGTAACAACTATTATCGCCAGCATAATGGCAGATCCATGGACTACGCCAGGTGCAGTCAATATGCCCGGACCATTACATGATCTACCTGATGCTCCCGAAAAATGGTTGCCTAAATCTAATCCAGATAACGGAACACAAGTTGAAGAACATATTAACAATTTCATGTTAGCAGTTAACTTAAAAGGAGTGACAGAACAAGATGTTGTTGTCAGGCTTTTCCCTTATACCCTGCAAGGATCGGCAGGATCCTGGTACTTCTCTTTACCTTCTGGTTCTATTACCAGCTGGACCACATGCCAAGAGCAGTTCCTTACCAAATATGGAGATGACAGGTCTCTGGCGACTTTAATAAACGACCTCTCCAATTTGAGAATAGAGCATAGGGAACCAATAAAGGACTTTAATGCTCGATTCAACAAACTCCTAAATAAAATTGCCACCGCTTCGAAACCAAGTGAACAAATTAGGAGCGAATGGTACATTACTGCCCTCCCTTCCAACATAGCTATTTTTGTTGACAGGGCTGGTAAACCTACCTTAGCTGAAAATATGAAGGAAGCACTTGCAGTTGAAAAGCGTATTAATGCTCTAGAGAAGAAAGCTGCCTTGGAGGATAGAAAATCCAAAAAAGTTTCATTTAAAGAAGATTCTAAGAAAAAGACCCCAAAGGACCCATACGACATGGAAGGTTTACAAAAGGTCCTTAAAACATTGTCTAATGAAATGGTTGAAATTAAAAAACAGGTGGCCGAAACTTCGAACAAAAGACCATTTAGAACTTTCAAGAAAACTGAAACAAAGCCACCCAATGTTATATCTAATGCAGACTCTGAACAGGAAGAAGAAGAAGAGGAATCAACTTCTCAAACAGATGATGAAGAAGATGTAGTTGAATGTCACGGCATGTGGGATTTCATACTCCCAAATTCTGACACCGAGAATCAAGAAGAAGCTTTTCCTGTTACTACAAGAAGTAAAATCGCTTCTGAACCTACTCAAACAACTACAAAAAAGAGGAGTGCAGGTGCTGCCACACCAAAAGAAAAAGTTCTTCCAAAGAAGTCTCTGGTAGCAGCCCCTCAGAACCAGCCTCCAATTTCTAACTCTCCTTCAACATCTAAGACACTAGTGGTATCTGACTCCATGGAGTATAATATTGTTGATGATATGAAAAAGACTAAGGCAAACATAACCATGTTTGAACTAAGTAAGTTAAAACATCAGCAGAAATTGCTCCTAAGAGAATTTAACGCTGTCCCCTCTTCTCCTCTTCCCAGGTCGAAGCTACCGATTCGGTTCTTATCGGAGATAGATCCAATTCTCATACCCCACCTTTCTTGCTCACCTATGAAATCTATAATCGAAATCTGCATAACTGTTTAATTGATTCAGGGGCTTCATCTAAAATTATGCCAGCTTCAGTTTGTTCTAAACTGAACATAGAACCCCAGAAGTCCGCTATTCACATTGTACAGTTAGACAGAACCAAAGTACAGGTTATAGGAGAAATTAATTCCATGACTATCAGGTTGTTTGCTGATCCCAGAATAGTACAAAGAATAGATATTTTGATTGCTGACATACCTGAATTCTATGGTT
The DNA here is from genome assembly GCA_031772625.1 of Pinus tabuliformis. Taxonomy (NCBI): domain Eukaryota; kingdom Viridiplantae; phylum Streptophyta; class Pinopsida; order Pinales; family Pinaceae; genus Pinus; species Pinus tabuliformis. The sequence goes on along the minus strand of CM062816.1, from coordinate 1,614,046,853 downwards.
TAATTTTGAGCAGAGATTGGTCTGAGAAACTGCATGGATACATTTCCACGGATTGGTCACATATGTGGCTCCCCTACAAGGGTAAGCCAAATCAAATAAGGATCGACCGCGAGAAACATATGACTCACACAGTAACTGATTTCGAACAAGAAAACCAGCCTGTGGCCTTCAACAACAACATTTTGGGAAATTATTCCTCAGAATCATTCTTTGGCAACTTTGTTGCCCAATCTTCCCCTTTTTCAGTTAACCATTGTACATCTCAAGTAGAAAATTTTTCACAAACCAATTTATCCAAATGCTTCAACGCAAATAAAAAAGATGTAAATATTTTTGTTAATTCTCCTTTATTTTGGTCTTTGTATTTTGATGGATCTAAGTCTAGTGAGGGCTCAGGAGCAGGTTGCATTTTGGTTAGTCCGCAAGGTGAAAAAACAATGCTATCCTGTCGATTAGAATTTGAATGCACCAATAACACGGCCGAATACGAAGCTCTAGTGCAGGGACTATATAAGGCAATTGACCTTAAAGTTCAATATATAAAAGTATTCGGCGATAGTGAGATCATTGTTAAACAGGTAAGAAATACAATTCATTGCCTTTCAAGCCACCTTAAGCATTATCAATTGCTAGTGCAAGATCTTACTTTGCATTTCTCAGCATTCAACATTTCTTCAATTCCAAGATCACAAAACTCAGCAGCTGATTTACTAGCCAACGTAGCTTCCAAACTCCTCCCTTCCGAAGACTATAGCCTTGATAGATTTTCTATAAAATTAATTTTTAGACCTTCAGTTCCCGATAACATCACCAACTGGAGGGTTTTCAACCATGACGAGGACATCTTGCAATTCTTAACCTCTGAAAAGTCTTATGACAATCAAATCATTGAAGAGCATGACCATGATTCTCAAATGAAAAAAACATCTCAAGATAACGCGATTCCTAAGCCTGTAGTAAAGCTCGAAGACCTTTATGACATTAAAGATAGGTTCAAACCTGTAATTAATGCAAAACTCCAAAGTTCTACTCTTAGGTTTGAATTGATCAATTTGGGAACAGATCAAGCTCCTCAAAATATCAACTTAGGACTAGGACTTTCTATAGAAGAAAAGGAAGCATTCATCAAACTCTTAAGGAAAAACAAGCAAGTTTTTGCTTGGAAGTATGACGACCTCAAGACATATGATACATCTATCATACAACATACTATTCCTATGCTTCCCGATCAAAAACCTATCCAGCAGAAGTTAAGAAAAATACACCCGAATTTGGAGAGCCAAATAAAGTCGGAACTTAATAAGCTCTTAAAAGCTAAGATTATCTTCCCTGTCTAACACTCAAACTGGGTCTCCAATATGGTACCAGTCAGGAAGAAAAACGGCGACATCCGAATCTGTATTGATTTCAGAAACTTGAATAAGGCAAGCTTGAAAGATAATTTCCCACTGCCTACCATCGAACAAATCCTCCAATCGGTAGCAGGATCTGAATTGATGTCCTTTCTCGACGGTTTCTCAGGATATAATCAAGTGCTGGTCCATCCTGATGACCAACTAAAAACTACATTCAGAACAAAATGGGGGACTTACGCATATCAAAAGATGCCTTTTGGACTCATAAATGCAGGAGTGACATTCCAAAGAGCCATGGATACAGCCTTTAGAGGGTTAATTAACCGGACAGTAGTCGTCTACCTCGATGATATTACTGTGTATTCTAAAAAGAGATATAACCACGTGCATGATTTAAAACAGATTTTTCAATGATGCAAAACATATGGTATCTCTCTTAACCCGAAAAAGTCTTTCTTTGCTCTCAACCAGGGTAAGCTTCTAGGGTTTATTGTATCTAAGGATGGCATTTATGTAGATCCTGATCGAATTAAGGAAATTTCTGAAATTCCTTTTCCGCACAACAAAAAATCGATGCAGTCGTTTCTAGGACAGATTAATTTCGTTAAACGATTTGTTCCAGATTTTTCACAGATTGTACTACCACTACAAACGATGATTAAAAAGAATTCAACCTTCAGATGGGGATTAGAGGAAAAGCAAGCTTTTAATGATATTAAGCAATCAATAATCAATGTCCCAGCTCTGAATACTCCAAATCTGTCTAATCATTTTACATTATATACCATTGCATCAGACTTGTCTTACGCAGCAGTGCTCACCCAGTTGAATGATGACAATTTGGAAGCGCCCATCTCGTTCTTCAGTTCAAACTTTCAAGGCGCCGAATTAAACTATTCCGATATTGAGAAACAAGCTTTTGCTGTCTTTAAAGCAGTCAAACATTATCGACCCTTTCTTTTAAAAACCCATACTAAAGTGATAGTCCCTTTCTCAGCAGTTAGGCAACTATTAATCCAAAAAGAATTGGGTGAAAAGAGGGCAAATTGGGTCGCAGCTCTCCAAGAATATGATCTAGAAATAAAGCCAGCAAACTTTGTTAAAGGTCAAGGTTTTTGCAGGATATTAGCAGGAGCATCAAACATTCCGGAATCAAGTGATACAGAGCAAACCCAAGAAGTTAATCAGCTAAGTATTCCCGATTCCGAATCTCAATATGCAGATCTGATCTTTTATTTAAAGAATGGTTATGCACCTACCAATTTGTCCTACAAGAACAAAAGAGCCATTAGATTGAAAGCTAAGAGTTTTTCCATTATTGATGATGTGCTCTTCAGAAGAAACTATGATTCTGTCCTATTAAGATGCCTTGAGAAACCTGAAGCTCAAAAGGTTTTGCAGGAGCTACACGACGGACCAGCAGGAGGACATTTCGGAGCTGATACAACAGCTCATAAAATCATTCATGCTGGATACTATTGGCCTACTTTGTTTAAGGACGCTCACGAATATGTAAGGAAATGCATCAAATGCCAAACTGCTAGTGGAAGACAACAAAAACCAGCTTTCCCTTTGCAACCAATCAACATTGAACAGCCTTTTGAACAATGGGGATTGGACATTATTGGAGAAATTAATCCTTCTTCTTCCAAGCAGCACAAATATATCCTTACCGCAACTGATTACTTTACAAAGTGGGTAGAAGCAGTTCCGTTAAAAACAACAAATTCTGAGGCGATCATTGAATTTATAGATCAGTTCATCATTACCAGGTTTGGTGTTCCAAACGCTCTTGTCTTTGATAATGCTTCTTACTTCTCAGGCAATGCAATGATTGATTTCGCTATCAAAAGGGGATTTAAATTAAAGTATTCCGCTAATTACTATCCTCAGGGTAATGGCCTAGCAGAATCAACTAATAAAAACCTAATCAAAATCATTAAGCGAACAATCGAAGAGAATCATAAGAACTGGCACAAATCCTTGGTATTTGCATTATGGGCTGATAGGATAACACAGAAAGCTTCCATAGGGACCTCTCCGTTTAATCTTGTCTATGGAAAAGAAGCAATCGTACCAACCAATCTTCTTCTTCCATCTCTAGCCCTAGTGCAATTTATTGACGAAACTCCTTCTTCCTCTATCCAGTTTAGGTATGATCAAATTCTCAAACTTGAAGAAGAAAGGGAAAAAGCCAAGGTTACACACGCTAAACATCAGCAAGTCATTAAAGCAGCTTTTGATCTAGCCTCATCTAGTCCTAAACAATTCCAAGTCGGAGATCTAGTCCTGAAATGGGACAAAACCCATGAAGACAAAGGTAAACATTCCAAATTTCAAAAATTGTGGCTCGGACCATTTCAGATCTGTGAAAAAGTAGGCCATTCCACTTTTATACTGCAAAATCTATCAGGGGTGAGGGATTCTCTCCCCGTCAATGGTCTGATCTTGAAGAAATTCTTTAATTGAGGAGGTAACCCCTTCTCTTTCTAGTTTGATAATTTTTTATATAGTTTGTAGGATTTGTAGAAATAAAGACGTGGGACATCTTCCATTGACCTTTCGCTGTAATTAAAAGTTTGTCTCGCCACCGCACTATTAATATTTACTTTTGGATAATAGCGTCTTAAACCAAGAGAGATCATTTCTAGGAAATTAGATATCTTTTTATTCTGAACATCACAGTCTAACTTTTGTAAACTTCACTCTGAACAAAGTTCTATGAGTCATCTTGGGTTTTCAAAATTAGTCTCCAAAGGTTATCTATATTAAAATAGGAGCTAATCCATCTTCAGCATCTTTAACTCTTAAAACCTGTCATCCATTTACTCTTAAGAAGATAGTTGTTCATCCCATTCACTAAAAGTTTATGATTTCTCAGAGTGTAATTCTAAAATATAAAAGATCAAAGATAAGAGGTCTTATTACAAGCCTGCTTACCATGTTCATAGGAAAATAATTTAACTGACATTACCAAAACTGCATACCAAACAGGGTAATGGCTTAAAATTTCAAGACAAGGGGTCTCATCACGAGCCAGCTTGTTCAGTTTGATTACTACCCATGAATGGCATTGTCATTATCTGGCCACCAAACCAGGACAATGGCTTTTATCTTAAGCAAAAAAGAAAGTGAAATTCAAAAATTACAAAAATATCTTTTGAATTCATTCTGTTTAGTCACACTCTTAAGTGAATGGAACAATGGACAACGACATGGTTAAAAGGTAACCCTGCCGAGACTATGAACGTTTGCTGGCAGCAGAGGCTCTACCTGTGACAGAAGAGTTTATTTTAAAAAGCTGATACGGAGAAGTTTTCTATTTTACTTTTATGAACCAATAAGGACTTGTTTTAAAAACTCAAAGTGTGTTTATAAAAAGAGGAAGTCAAATCAAGAAACCTGTTTTATTCAGAATCAATAGACATCTAGTTATATTAGAAGTTTCCTTTCTTTATAAAGATTCTATTTGAAAATATGTAAGTATATTTGTTAGTCCAGAGATAACTGGTTCTACCAGCGAATCGCCAATTGTTGTGCCCTACAACAACCCCCCATTTCATAACATTTTTATCACAAACAATTAACATATGAAATGGGTCCCTTTTAAAATTTTAATTGGCATTAACGAATTTGTTCGAAAAAGGTATGATAATCAAAGGAATTTGTGAACAAAAGCCTTTTTGAACAAATAATAAGCAATTTTTGGTTAAGTCCGAAAAAGCAATCGCAAGATCGTTTGCTACCTTGGTTCTTTCCGATGTGATATCGCTATCGGTCATCGGCGATAGCCAATGCACGCACAGAAAAAGCACATATCTTTTCCCCGATGCGACACGATATCGGTGATCAAATATCGGCGCTGCCTCTTATGAAAAATCTTTTAAGCCTCGACCCGATGCGATATCGCTATCGGTAGTCGGTAGAATCCCATACATCTTCATAAGACGTTCAGATCTTTTTCCCGATGCGATGTGATATCGCTATCGGTAGTCGGTAAATCAATTGATATGCATTTAGGGATTAAGTTCGCACGCTAATATGATACGATGTCGCAATCGGCATTCGCCAAGATCTCTCCCAAATGATAATGTCACTCACACTCCCGATGCGATGCGATGACGCTTAATGATGACCAGAACTCCTAAAAAAGGTGATTATTTCAAAACATTAAAGTTATATTTAAATCCGATTTGACAAAAGCACAAATTTCAAAATGCCATTAAGTAAAGGGATAAGGTAATGCATGCGTATTTAAAGCTTTGCCCCTTCGAATTAACGAGCAATTACGATTAGACCTTTGAAGAAATCTATTACACGCTTTAAGGGGTCATTCGGTTTAATAACTTAAGTAATGGTCATTTATGGAGCTGCAGGCTGTAAAATCACCATCATTGCATCTGCGGTGCCTTCTCAAATCATTAGATCCGCAGCCACCTTTAGAATTAATCTCACCACGCTTCAAGTTATATATCTATCCCGTTATGGATCGTCATTGTTATTTCTTTGTTACGATTTCTCTTGCTTTTGTGTAGAATTCAACCAAGAGAAGTCTGAATATGATGGGAAAGAAGTTCAAAAAGGTGGCAGGTTCTACTCCGACACCTGTCTCAGGCCAAGCTGCTATGGTTTCAAAGAAAGGCTTAATCTCAGATACTACATGCACTGGTCTTCCTGGTACTACATGGCAAGGTACATACAATTTGCTAGAAGCAGAACAACCAGAAAAGACAGTAACGGAGGCTAGTGTGGATGAACTAAGAAAGTCTGAGGCAACTCTTAAAGATTTGGCTGACTCCTTTCTGCACAGAATAGTAGCCAGAGAACAAGTCTTGCCTTATACTGATGTGGTACGTTGGGCAATTGAAGAAATTACTCTTACTGATAGAACCTTCCATACTAAGGATGGAAGGATTTTCGGTTCCTTCAAGCCTGACGACTTGAGATGGATGTATCATTTGCCTCAACCCGAGCTAGTCTATAATAGAGCCTTTTTGGAGAAATTCGCGAAGGAGAATGAATCACCATCTGAACCTCTCTGAGATTGGAGGCAGAATCCAACTAAACACAAGCATGATATGTCGGGTAAGTATTCCAATGCTTCTTTGGCTTCACCTTATTGCTATGCTGGAATTATGATGTGTAGATTGTGGGGATTTCATGACTCTGCTAATATCCATATCGATATGGTCCCCTTAATGGAAGCGACCGTCAATAGTATAATCATGGATTGGGCCACTATTTTATCTGATAAATTGGTCATAGCTATTCGTGAGTTTAGGGCCAAAACCAGAGTCACTGAGAGAAAAATCCCACCCTTCTATTACTCTGCTTACATTATGGATACCCTTTGTTTTAATTCTGAATTTCCTGTCCTTGGTTGGAGATGGACAACCCATGACCCAACACCCATTCACTTGTACCATCAGAAATTGTGGAAACCCTCCCACAAAGACCATCTGTATCAAATTTGCAATGGTTTCATGGTGCCCGTTCACTATTCTATTTTTGACAGACCTATCCCTAGAATTTCCTATGAAGCTTCTTTTGACCTCCCAGCCGTAGCCCATTGGTTCGGCGAAGAGCATTTTACTTATATTAGAGTTTTTGGAAGCAAGGCTAGGCCACATGTCCTCCCCCTGTACGTCCCAGATAAACTGTTAGCCCGGGAAATCTCCTACCAGATTATGTCTGAGAGTGTCACACAAACTCTCAAGGAGGAGAAGAAGAGAGGATGGCCCTCTTTTCCTTTAAGAATTGGAGTTTATACGCTGCTGAATTACAAACATGCAGAAAAGGAAGCAGCAAAACTCCAATTGATATCCCTGGCTTCTATTCCAAACAGACTTTATGATCCAAAAAAGACTGCTTTCATTGCCTTGGAACAGGCCAAGCTGTCAAAGGTTGTTCATCAAGAAGACCAGTTTGACGACCTGTTCATGAGTGCTGATTCAATAAGCCAAGTCAGACAACTTGCTTCACTGAGATATGAAGATGTGGAGTTAACTGAATTTAATAAACTCAGAAAGCAAAGGTTGCAAACTTTGCCTCTAGATTTATTATCCACAACCCCAACATCTTCCTCAAGCGAGTCTGGTCAGCAGCAAATACACCTATCTCCTGTTACAACCAAAGAATATGATAGACAACAGGAGGAAAGGCAAAACAAGCTACAAGCAGAGAGGCATAGAAGAGAGCAGATAGAAAGGCAGCAAAAAGCACAAATTGAACAAGATCAAAGAAAGCAAAAGGAGTTAGAAGAACAGAGGAAAAGAGAAGAAGAAGAGAAAGCAAAGAAAGAACTGGAAGATAGGCAGAAAAGGGAATTGGAGGAACAGCAGCAAAGAGCACAAGAGGAGCAATAGCGGAAGGCCCTGGAGGAACAGCAGAGGATTGAACGGGAGAAAGAACAAAGTAAAGCTCACACAGAACAAAGTGAGCAAATCTCTACTGATTCTGAATTAATTAAAGAATGGAACCAATTCGATTCCATTATAAGTGGTAAGGAAGCCTCCAAAGACTCAGACGCCTCTAAGACTCCCGATACTACTTCTTCTCCGGTTCTAGAAGGAACCAACGGCCCACCCATGGTACAGAATGTAGAGGTAATCACTCAAGACCCATCCGATCAAATTGATCTTCAGGTGGAGGAAATTCCTCCTCTAGACATTTTCTACAGCCCAAAGCATAGAGCCGTTGTAAGGCGCTCGAGGAAAAGGCGAAGGCTTGATCAACCTTCTGTTTCATCTGAGCAAACAGTCACGGGCAATGTCGTCTGGAAGGGAGAATTGGATCCCTCTGAAGATTTGACAAAGCTATCGCAATTTGCGGGAGCTTATTCAGCGGCAACTATTGACAAAGCATCCGAAGTAAGTCTTCTTTTGAAGACTAAAGAGCATGAGGTATACGCATTGCAAGCAGAAGTGATAGAGGCAAGGAATAAGGCAGCGCAGGCAGAAGAACAATTGCTGGCCCAACAACAAGAGAATCATTTGTTAACCCAGCAAATTGAAAAACTGAGGATAGACCAAAGTGACATTCAGAAAGCAAAAGAATTGTCAGAGGCATTATCCCAGTTGAAGGCATCGAATGAGCTGATGATACAAGCTAAAGACGAGCAAATAATTCAGCTATCAACTCAGCTTGAAGGTATTAAGAGCGCCCAGAGCATCGATGATTTCAGAGCAGAGGCAACTCGAATAAACAGCGCACTGATATCTCAAATCAAGATCTTGTGCTAACAACTTGTTGAAGCTGAATCACTGTGTGAAACATCCACAGCAGTGTGTGAACAAATCGAGAAAGCCAGAAGTAAGTTGGATCAGGCTGAAGACGATATAACAGAGTATATTGAATGGCAAGACACTCCAGAAGGGCAAGCCGCAAATTTCTCCCGAATCTGTGTAACATACAAGGACATACTCTTCATGGAATGGAACACACAGATGATGAAAGCAGAAAGAGCAGCCTCCAGATGCAAAATGATTGCCAGTAACATGATCAATCTAGTCAATGATACATTGTATCTGGCAAACATGATTTCCCAATGCACGCCTGGAAACATAACAACGGCAAATATGCTGGAGCACAGGAATTACCCTGATCTGGAGAAACAAGGGCGATTAATTGCTGGAGTAAATACCTTGACCGCCGATGCATACTGGCTTTTCCTGATTAAACCACATTCTCAAAGGTCGGCTCTAAACTGTCTGACAGATGCTCTTCGATACCTGATTGCCAATATTCAAGATGCCACATATGATGCACAGCTGACTTCACGCCTCAATACTCCACCAGAAGTAGAGCCAATGCTGGCGATATGTCAGCGAAGGAGTAAAGGCAAAGAGACCTCTGACTGAAGCATCGCCGCCGACTGCCGAATCACCCAAATGCAAAATGATATTTGTTAATGCCGATTTATTAGTTTTCAGTTTTAGATATTTAGATATTTAGATTAGCATAGTATTTATAGACCCTTTCATTGTTTTGGAAAGGGTCGTAAAATTTTGTAAAAGACTTAAAGGCTGAAGTTTGCACTATTGTGCTTCAGTCTATATTCTTTTTGAAACTCGACCACTGGTCCTTAATTTTACTTGGAAGGCTGTTTTAAGTAAATTGTGCACTATTGTCGTTTGCTTGGAATGCTTTCTGGTTTGAAGGAAGGACCGCGACATAGCGATTAATATATTGGATTGATCAAACAGCTTGCATGGTACTATTATCTGTATCTGTTCTCTTTTCTATTATACGAATTGCTGTTTTATTACTTTTGCTATTGTTGATTACATGTATGCAATATAACAGCAAGTCCGCATTTCATATCACTATTGAATGTTTTGTGATTTGTTATCTCTCTTACTCATGCGTGTAACAATGATATAAATGACTAAGTGCAGTAATTCGCTATTATCGCTCTGCATAACTACTTATGCAGAGCAATCTTAAATGATTTAAACATTTATGCTTATTGTTAGTGTCATCTATATGCCTGCCAGTAAACCTAAATTATCAAACGCTGTATTCAAACGAATCGATAAGTCCCGGGATTAGCTTATAGTTATTATATTTCTTTTGTAGTTAATTATTTATTTATTATCGCCTTATATCGTAAATCATTCATCCATCCCGTTTATTTATAATCTTTGGGAAACTGGTCCCATTATCCCCAGTCGGAGCCACTATTCCAAACGGAAAAGGAGCTGCACTAAGTTCCGGACCGGGTGGTTTCCCCGATGTTGTTGCAACGAATTTTGGGGCATCAACACCCCCCCCCCCCCCCCCCCTCAACCCCCTCTCCCCTCTCAGTATTATTTCCAACACTTGGACTATTGGATCGTCATGTTTTGTATGTTGAATCTTGCTAGAAAATTAATGGTTAAAATGATTATTTTCTAGCTAGAGAATAACTAGAGACTAATAATCTTTAATCTATAGTAAAGAGAACATACGTGAACTTCCTATAGTTTCAAACCATGAATCGAGACAAATGATCAAAATTTCTCAGTTGAGTGGGATTCTTCTTCATCTATTGATTTGGATTAGATCAACATATTTTTGTCATCTATATCAATGCTTTCAAAGTGGAAAAAGTAGAGGAATAAGCTCCTCAGACAATTTTTACTAGTGGGTCCCAATTTGGCAAATTGGGGTTTGAAACCTTCCAAGAGCATTTTGAGGCATGAAACGATAATTTTTGCGGGTAAAATTTTTCTATTTTAGCACCACATCATTTTTTTGTTATTCTACACATAGATACCTTTCCAACGATGCAAGAATTGCCTCAATTAGAGTCCATAAGAAAATGTTACACCACTCAAAAGCTTACCTTCGCTTTCATCTTAAAGAGTGAAATTGAGCATATGGTTCAAGGAATGTTAAGAGGATGGTATCACTCAACCTAGCTAGAGTGCATTATCTTCAACAATGCTGATGCTTATAGAAAAGGATGGTTGACTTGTATGTGTTTAGATTATAGAGAGCTTAACAAAATTACAATCAAAGATAATTTTGCTATTCCTTTAATTGATGAATTTCATAGAGAAATATTCCTTACTAATTTGGATATTCATTCAAGATATCCTCAAATAAAAATGAGGTAAGAATACATTCCCAAAGAAACCTTTAGAACACATGAAGGTCATTATGAATTTATGGTTATGCCATTTGGACTTACAACTACACTTTCAACATTTCAAGGCTTGTTGAATTCTATTTTAAAACCCACCCCTAGAAAATTTGTAATAGTATTTTTTGATGACATAATAATCTACAATAAATATTGGAAAGAGCACATATAACATGTTGATATGGTATTAAGACTACTGGAAGAGCAACAACTATATGTAAATCCTTCTAAGTGTGTCTTTGGGGTTTAAGAAGTGGAATGTTTGGGTCATATTGTATTCCATGAAGGTTGCAAAGTGGACCTTAACAAAATCAAAGCTATGCGAGGATTTAAAGGATTGACAGGAAATTACCTTAAGTTTGTCTAGAATAATTTTCAAATAGAAGCACCTATAAAAAATTATTGAAGAAGGGAACATTTTATTGGACTAAAGAAGAAATTAATTTTTTTGAGAAACTTAAAGAGATTGTGTACAACTCCTATCCTCACAACACATGACTTCATAGAAAACCTTCATTGTGGAGGGTGATTCCTCAAGCCAAGTCATTGGTGTAAGAAATGAGGCACCTTTCCATTGAAAGTATCGAACCTAAAGGAAATAACTTAAACAGATATATGAAAAAGAAATGTTGGCTATACTACTTGTAGTTAAGAAATGACATCCATATTTAGAAGGAGGACACTTCAAAATAAAAATATATGATGGTAGTTTGAAGTACTTCCTGGAATAAAGACTATATTCGAAGAGGAAAAAAATGGGTCACAAAGATGTTGGGTTATGAATTTGAAATTATTTACAAAAATGTAAACCAAAATACTGTGGTAGATATTCTCTCAAGCAAATATGAGGATACAAAGGGTTTACTATGTTCTAATTCCATTCCACGATCTGTTTGGGTGGAAAAATCAATAATAGAATGGAAGCAAGATGTGAACGTATGCAACATCATTCAATAACTATAGGAGGACATCAATACATAGAAAAATTTACGTGGAAGAATGATTTCTTTTTTCTTCAATATCTCTTATACTTAGGTAAAAAATATCAACTCAAACAGAAGCTCCTTTTGGAATTACATACTCCTCTTGTAGGAGGACATTTAAGGTTCTTGAAGACATACCATAGGATCTTGTTTTTTATTGGAAGGATTTAAAGTAGATATGAAAGGTTTTTTGGTTTAATGTGTTGTATTCCAACAAAATAAAGGAGAGATAATCAAGACCCCAAGATCCTATAGCCATTAGTCATACCAAGCCAATGTTGGGAACAAGTTTCAATGAATTTTATTATAGGTTGACCCCATTGAGACCCAAGGTCTATTACAACCTTTATCCATTCCAAGCCAATGTTGAGAGGAGGTTTCAATGGATTTTATCACAGGTTTACCAAAGTCTGAAGGAAAGAGTGCCATCATGGTGTTAGTTGATAGATTTACCAAGTATGTACACTTTTGTGCATTATATCATCCATTTAAAGCGAGTACAATTTCTACTGCATTTATGGAAACAATTCAAAAGCTACATGGAAACCCAAAGATTATTGAAAGTGACAAAGATCCCATTTTCATTGGAAATTTTTGGAAATAATTATTTTCTTGTCTCAATACTTAGTTAGCTCATAGCTCATCTTATCATCCTCAATTTAATGGGAAAAATGAGATAGTAAACAAATGTTTGGAAGGATATCTTCATTTCTTTGTCTTTGATAAATAGAAACAATGGTCAAATGGTTGCCTCTCGCTGAATGGTGGTATAACACTTCCTTCCATACTGCAGCAAAAATGGCCCCATTAAGACCCCAGGTCTATTACAACCTTTATCCATTTCAAGCCAACGTTGGGAGGAGGTTTCAATGGATTTAATCACAGGTTTACCCAAGTCTGAAGGAAAGAGTGTCATCATGGTGGTAGTTGATAGACTTACCAAGTATGCACACTTTTGTGCATTATCTCATCCATTTAAAGCCAGTACAATTTCTACTCCATTTATGGAAAAAATTCAAAAACTACATGGAAACCCAAATATTATTTTAAGCGATAGAGATCCCATTTTCACTGGAAATTTTTGGAAAGAATTATTTTCTTGTCTCAGTACTTAGTTAGCTCATAGCTCATCTTAGCATCCTCAATCTGATGGGAAAACTGAGATATTAAACAAATGTTTGGAGGGATATCTTCATTGCTTTGTCTTTGATAAACATACACAATGGGTCAAATGGTTGCCTCTCGCCGAATGGTAGTATAACACATCCTTCCATACTGCAGCAAAAATGACCCCATTTATGGCACTTTATGGATATCATCCACCATCCATTACATCATATTTAAGAGAAAATTATAAATTTCAAGTAGTGGAATATCACATCGAGCATCAACAACAAGTTCTCTAACTCTTAAAGGATAACCTCACTTTGGTTCAGAATAGAATGAAACAATAGGCAGATCAACATCACAATGAAAGAAGTTTCGATGTAGGTGACTAGGTATTCCTACGGCTACAACCATATAAAGAAATATCCCTCAAGCAAGCTAAGAAGGATAATAAATTATCACCAAAGTATTATGGTCCATACAAGGTGTTGCAAAATATTAGTACTATGGCATACAAATTTGAGCTTCCTGCAGCTTCCCGAGTGCGCCCAATTTTCCATGTTTCATGTTTAAAGAAGGTTATAGGTGACAAGATCCTAGTTCAAACAATATGGCTAGAACTTGACGAGGAAGGAAAAATAATATTGGAACCTGAAGTAGTCATAGAAACAAGAACTCGACAGCTACGAAATTGATCAATTTCTAAGTATCTCATCAAGTGGAAGAACTTACCCACTGAAGATTCCACATGGGAGGTTTAGAATTTTATACAGAAGCATCCAGAACTACTCAAGCATTGAGGAAAACACTTTTTTGAAGGAGAGGGGCATGTTAGGTCCCTATAATACTAGTGATTCCCCCATTACTATTTTCAATGTATCCCTTCTTGTTATTATTGTGCCCCTATTGGCCCCATATTGTTATTAGTGTGCCCCATAGAAGCCCACTATTGTTATTGTTGTGACCTTATATTATTATTGTTATTTCGACTTTGATTATATTGTCACCCCTTAGAGTCCTATATATAGAAAGGAGGTTTAGTCATTTGTATCTTCCAAGAATTGTTCATTTGTGTAATGTAAAGGAGGTTTCCCCCTCAAAGAGGTTGATTTCTAAGGCGTTGATCTATCTTTTCTATCTTTTTGTGAGCTAGTTTCATAACAGTGTACCTAAATCTAATGGAAAGTGTTCCATTATGGTATTAGTATATTGAATGAAAAACTATACCCATTTATCTCTTTGTCATCCTTTTAAAGCAAGTATAATGACAAAAGCATTAATGAAAACAATCCAAAAGCTACATGGAATACTGAAGATTATTGTAAGTGAAAGAGATACAATTTTCATTGGAAATTTTTGGACTGGTGTAATACCTCTGGTGAAAAGTCCATGTAATATATATATATATATATATATATATATATATATATATGGCCATGGATGATGGGACATGTATTCCAAGTTGAATGGTGGGGAAAACATCATATTGGGTGTTGATCTAGTTTATTATGGTTGAGGAAATTGGCAAAGGAAATGGCTAAGGTTTTGGAAAGGCATGAGTCATTTATTGGAATTTTATTTATGAAAATAATAGAAATTAGGAGAAAAGGAAGGTGAAAGGTCATAGGTTGCATGTGAGGAGGAAAATGAAGGAAAATAATGGAAAATGAAGAAAATAGAGGCCTCACTAATAAAAAGGCTTATGAGGACCAGTGGGCAAGCTTTATCAGATCAGTGTTGGATCTCTCTCATTATTCTCTCTCTCTCTCTCTCTCTCTCGTACTCTTGGAGACTTAGAGTTTTCTTGGAGAACTCTTTGTGGGTGTGACATACTTGGATTCTTGGCGCAAGAAGGCAAAGGAAGAGAAAGAAAGTGCAAGAAGGTATCAAGATCAGTAGCTACATCAGATTTTCTTGCAGGTACTGAGTTGCATGTGTGTTTCCTTCATTAGTTTTGTCATGCATGGCATATACATGTGGATTTTTGGTTGTGATATGTCATTGGCATGGAGGATGGCTGGATTGACAGTGGATTTCCTAGCCTTGCCCTTTCCTAGATAGCCATGGTGATTGTGGGTTTATTTTCATTGTTTTTTTTTTTGTTGGTTCTCATGTTTCCTTACCTTGGGTTGAGTTATTAGTTCCTGGAAGCCCTGGTTGGACAAACACTTTGGAAGCCCTATAACAACTTGGGTTGAGTTACTAGTCCTAGAAGCCTTGTTTGCAAAAATGCTTTGGAAGCCCTTGGTGGGCTGAGTTATTAGTCCCGGAAGCCTTTGTTGGAAAAACGCTCTGGAAACCCTGAATAAATTGTGGGTTGAGTTACTAGTCCTAGAAGCCTTGGTTGTAACAAATTCTCTGGAAGCCCTGGAAGGTTTGGAAGGAGACCAAACTGATGATGGTTTTGGTGATGTCTGACTGAGTGGTGGAATCACTATTTGATGGATTGAGGTGGATGACCTCTAGAATCCCTGGATGAGTTTTGATTGATGTGTTCTATGAGATCCCACATTCATGCTTGGAATATGGCATGGGGGTGAATAACTAAATAGAGATTTGTCTCAGCCATTCTATGGTCGAGTGAAACGTGGAAGTCCCATCCTAGGTTTGGATTTTAAATCATTAATGAAAGGTTATTTCTATTTGTGTTTCTATGAGTATCATGATAGATTATATGTTGTGTATATAGTTGTGATTTCATTGATATTTCTGTCCCTATTTTTCTAGCTATGTATATGTTTTATGACAACAACTATGTATGTCTCTCATCATGCTTTTACTTGTAATTGAATGATCGATGTATCTTTGACCTAATGGATGGAATGGAAATTAAAGTGATATAGAAACAATGATTCATAGTGAATCTTAGTTAAGTATGAGACCCCTATGCTTAGGTTTGTTATTTACACCTGTAGTTTGCATATTTACCAAGTGTTTGACAAAATGGCTGTCAGGGCTAGTAGGGGTCCAGTCAAGGCCTTGAACAATTATTCACTTTAGTACTCTCATTTCCATGTTATTTTACTTATTTGAAGAGATGGTTCAATCTTGAGTAGTGACTTGGGCTCTCGGCTTGAAAAAATGGCTCAAATCCCAGAGTCGCTGGCATGGAACTGAAAAATTGAGTCTCTGGTCATTGGCATGCAAGCCTATGAGAGCAAATTTAGGGATATAGTTGTATGCATACCTTGTCATGGGAGTGAATTTGGGTTTAATTCATTTAAATTCTAGGTTAACTCAAGGATTTGGCACTTGGAGTGGTGGATTAGCTCCTAGGGTTCCTGAAGCATGTGAGGGAGGTCTATGTGTTGTGTTTCCATCAATTCCATTTCCTTAAGGTTACCTAGGACGTTGAATCATATCATAGTAGCCTCTTGTCGCATGTTTACTCCGGATGACCGATTGCTTGGGTAGATGTGGGATGAGGGTGTTACAGAGTGGTATCAGTGTCTGGTTTCGCTCTCCTTGGGTTGTGTGTTGATCATGCTTTCATGTTGGTTGCATATGTGTCCCTTATGCATGTAGTCCATGTGCTTGTTGCATTTGCATGGTGTTGATCATGGTTGTAGTGATGTCGTCATGTGAATATTAATGGTGTTGTTGTGGAGTACGTCTTCATGTCTGTATGGTTGATTATGCAGTGTTAGGCACGTCAGTGTTCACATGTTATCAAATACACGTGAGGTAGTTGTTGTTTTCATGTATGAGGTCATGGTTTTTGTAGTTGATATGGTCATACATTGATGACTAGACTCTAGCTAGAATGGTGTGTATATGGTTTTGCACTCACGTGTTATATTTCTATATGTATTTGTTATGCATGTATAGTCTTGGTTATAGTTATGCATGAATAGTAGGTCAAAATTTCCTTATGAAGTTATTGCATGAAGATTTAGGTCATCATGGTGCTATTGGTTGTTATGATGCTACTCTGTTGGTTGAGATAGAGCAGGAGATGCAGATCATTAAAACGAAGTTGCAACATTGGACCTCGAGGCAAGAGCAGATTGTCACACATGTATTGTATGTTTGGAATGAAGGTATGTAAGTTAAGGATTGTTATATGCATTAGGTTTATATCCATTAGGTTTATGCACATGTCTTTTGATGTTATGGTTACGTACATGATAAATGATAGTTGATTGGGATAGCCATATGCACATGAGTCAAATAGTCAAGAATTATGGTAACATGTGGTTGTATGCATTGCTATTGTTGTTTTATGTTAGATAACTTGATGATTAGGTTATATGTTGTTGATGAGCATGATATATAGCTTATTGTTGTTATATGTTATTAACTTGATGATTAGGGTTATATCATTGAGATCTTGATGTAATTTGGATTGGTCTGATGCGTGATGATTATATTCACTGCATTGAAGATCTTGATGTTATATGTATTGCGTTAACTTGGTTTTTCCTATGTAGATGGTTATGGTTGTGACATTCAAGTATGAGTTGACTTATTGAGTTGCATTTTGTGGTACTAATCTAGATTGATCGTATGTATGTGATGGTTATGCATAAATGATAATTTTTTATGTGTTAGGATGTGAACATGTTAGTTAATGATTGTTATGGATACACTGATCTTATTTGTGTTTAATATGATGCGTTGATAAGTTATAGCGTGCTAACTAGCTTGATTGTGCAAACAAGATAGCCTCCCCTGAGATATAGTAAGGTATGAGTTTTCTTATGTCATATATTGGTGCTTGAATGTTTAATTATGTTGTTTAGTTAATTTATTTAACATGGTATGTTGCAAGCTGGTGGAATGTTTGATGAATTGCATAATATGAGTATGTGTTCAAATGATCTTGTTTTAAGATGATTATACTAACACATATGTGTTGATATAGTTGATATGTACTTGAGTATAGTAGGTGATAGTTGTAGCATTGTGTCTAAGGATTATGAGTTGACTATGGATTATGACATGATTGTTAGTCTTGGTAAAGGTTCATTTCAAATTGTTAGATATGATTGTCCTGATAGTTAGAACATGTGGTTAACATGTGTGAGCAATTGTAGAGCAACATTCTAGGTACTAGCGTGACAAGGTAATAATTGATGTGCCTATATACTAATAGTTTGGCGATGCGACAGTACTAGTAAGCCTTGATTGCAACCAACTAAAAAGGTAAAAGGAAGGAATTGGACTAGAATCGCTTTGACTATGTTTGAAAACCCTAATTACAAACGAATGAGCGCCTTACATATAGGGAGTCTTCTTAACCTTGATTTTGTATCACATTATGTGGATATGTGCTATCGTCGTGAACATGTACTTGACCGGTTTATTAACCGGTCTCTAGTTGCAGGAAGATCTATTAAGGGAATTGGAGTCCCTTGAGAGATTGCATGGATGTGTTCAGATGCAAGCAATTTGCTTGGAACCACAAGGTAAGGTAACCAATGTATTGTTATGTTTAATTATGCATTGTTAGTTATGTGCTTATGGAAGTATGATGCAGGGGATTGCATGGAATAAGAAATTTCCATGAAATTTTTAAGAAGGCTCGGCTTGAGCTTTCCTTAGCAACCATGGGGATTGAGTCATGGTGTCTATTGCCATTCTTGTGCTTTTGATATTTTATGAATTGTTGAGCTTGATTGTGGTTTTGTTTATGTCTAGTGCAAGGCCTTGCCATTTTTTTGTGGTGTCATATTGTTATTGAATTTCATGGTTTTCTTCTTAGTTATTTCTAGTCTTGCCTTTTATGTTTCGAGCCTTGGGATTTGTTTGGGAAAGAGGAACATTGATGGAGCTCGGGAGAGCTGTGTGGTACTCGATAGGTAATGAAAAAGATTCATATGAAGCTCTGTGCATGAGTAAGCGCAGCATAGGGTAAGACTATGACAGCCAGTTGGACTAGTTGGGTCCATTGTGGTAAAAAGATGGTGGAATTATGGACATGAGAAAGGTAACCAGAAAGGTAAAGTAAATGGAACTAAGATGTCAGATGGCTCGGATATGTTGGGAATGATTGTTCTCAAACTTGACCTTGATATATAGTATTTATGTCGTGATCAAGATTTCTTGACAAGTGCTCCCTCTCTGACCTCTGCGTTGCTGCAACAATTCTGTGCATCTCACACCATTGCACACCTCCCTGTGCCATCCTGCACTAGTGCAACACTCCTATGCATCTCACACTATTGCAGCCTGCTAGCCTCGCGCTGGCTTGGGACTCCTACAATGTAGCTCTCTTTGCCACTTCATCCACATCTGTCTCTACCCACATTAGCTAGTCCTGCTACTCCTCATTGGGGCTCCCATAGTAAGGTCTAATTCAAGAGGCTGGCTACCTCGAGGATCCTGCCCCTCATCGCCTGTAGTCCGCCTGACTACAACTTGATGTCTCCCCACTTCTGCTCAAGTGGTGCGTGTGCACTCATGGCACAATCATTGTCTACCTCCACTTCATTCTCTGCCCTTGCTGGCACTGCCTTAGTCTCAGAAGACTCTCCCTTACTCTTCTTCCTTGGACATTGGGTTGCATAATGACCCAACTCCCCATAGTGGAAGAACTTGATCTTGGAGAGATCCTTTTTCTTTCGCTTTTCTTGCTTTCCCTCAGATGCTAGGGAAACATCTTCCTCCTCTTTGACTTTGATCCCCTTACTGCCACTTCCCGCCTTTGACTGTCGTCTGATCTCTTCTTGGTGAAGAGCTGCCCACATCTTGTCCCAAGGTGGGAGAGTCCCTCTGTCGAGTAAACTTTGGAAAAATACCTCCCACTCTTCTGAGACAACATTTAGGGCTATGCTCACCATCAACTCCTGATCATACGTGGCTTCTATAGCAGTCAACTGATCTCGGATCTCATTTAGTCCTCCAAGGAAGGTGTCAATGGTTCTCCCTTCTTCATCTGATATGACCTCAACTAATTCTCAAGTAGCATTCTTCTTTGCATAGAAGTATGCTGGTACAATTTCTTGAGGGCCTTCCACATCTCATATGTTGTTTCCTTCTCGGTAATGTGTGGTATTACATGGTCCTTGACCCCGTAAAAGATGATGCTCTTGGCCGTCGCCATTGCCTCCTCGTACTTTTCATTATCATTGGGGTTGAATGGGATAGCTATAACCTTCAAGACGAAGTTCTTGACACGATTTTTGTCAAGTACAGGTAAGATTCTGGCCTTCCAGACTGTGAAGTTCGATACTCCGTCCAGTGTATCTTGGTCTCTTACTCCGTGTAGTGCCATGATGCTCTTCTACTTCCCTCCTGGAAGTTCTCTGTTCGACTCCTCCGAGTCTCTACTTCCCGTTTGGAAGTTCTCTTCTGGAATCCCTATGAGTCCCGATTTCCCTCTTGGAAATCCTCCTGCTGTTGTCGAGATGCCCCCTAATTTGATCGTCTTGTGTCATCACACTACTGATCCGGGTTCCTCGGGTATAAACCCTCGGTAGAAACTCCCTCCTCTTGGCCTTGCTTTGTCAAGTATTGTTCTAACTACTGTACTTCACTAGCTCCACTCTAAAATATTCCCATAGCCTTCTAAACCCCAGCAAACTGAAGGTGAGAGCTTGTAGGCTCTGTGCAGTCCTGACACCAGCAGCCCGACCTCCTCATCCAACTATGTCAGCTCTCCCAGCTTCTGCATGGCTCGGCGTGAGGCTCCCTTTACCTTCCTTAGCCTTTGCGCTACCTCTTCCTAGCTCACCCTTGATAACATAGGCACTGCGTCACCCTTCCCTTGTTGCTGCTCTGCTAGAAACGAATTTTGTCACCTTGAGACAACTGTTTTCTAGCACTATTTCTCCGCTCGGATGATGTCCTTAGTCCTCCTGTGATCTGAAATCATGCTCTAATACCATGTTGAAGTTTCTAAGTCTACCAGTTAGAAACCCTCCATGCACTTTACCGATTTATCCCTACCTACTTGCTCCATTACTTAACAAGTTATTTATAATGTCAATACTGAAAATAAACACTAGTGCATGCTCAACATATTACAGATCATCAACTGAAGGAAACAAAAGCAAGCACACAAAATGACACCGTTATTTTTGGACCAATGTCTCTGGAAAAACCTAATGCGGGAAAACCAGTGCAACTATCTGAGGGTTTTCTTACTAAGCAATTTCATGGTATAATTTGGGTGCCAAATCTAGCTTACCCACTGAGAATTCCCTTTGCAGTAGTACCTCTAAGTTTGAGACAGATGTCCTGGCTGAAACCCCAGATAAACCCTCCAGTAGCTCCTCAGCTCCAATCTTCCCCAGAAACCCCAGTGTCTACCTTTCAGGACTGCGTCAGCCTATCTCTGCCCAGTGATGGCCCCGCGTCACCCTGAATGGGCCTGCGTTAGCCTTAGGAGGCCCTCTGTCAGCAACGTTGGCCTCTCTGAAGCACTGTGCAACTCTTGGATGCTACTGCGTCACTCTCTCTACCTCTCTGTTTCTATGTACTCACTGCCCCTCAGCTGCAACTCTGATAACTGATTATATCTCTCTTAGATAATCCCGCTCTAGAGAATAGAATCACTGATCATCTAGTGCATTCTCCAAGTGACCCTTAAGCCTCCTCTTATACTTTTTCTATTGACATATCAACGACCAAGTTAAGTCCCTAATCAATGGCTAAGACTAGATCTGGCTTGATCCATGTCTTTTGGACCATTCTAACACAGTTTCATATTAATAAACATTAATATTTTATTTTCCCTAAGTTTACACTTAGGGACTCCATTAAAAATATTAATTATTTTAATATCTCTTGAATTGTTTAGAATCTGCCCAAACCCTTTCTAGGTATTGGAGATCTCATGTGCCCCAACCTCTCCACCAAATTTCGTGGCTAGAGCACATCCGATGCTACCCCAAATCAACACATATCTATCCAAATATTCCAACAATTTTTCTTCCGTGTCTAATATAGGGTATTGTAATCAATTTCCCTCTTTATCTTGGCCCAAAATAAAATGTATTCCTTTGATAATTTTAAATATTTTTGAAAATGAATTGGGTGAGATTCGCTCAAATTTTAATTGAATGGGCACCAATTTTTTTATTTTTCTTTTCAAGGAGAAGAGGATCTTTAAGCCAGTGTGGATTTAACTTGAAAGAGATTTGGGGATAATGTGAGGAAGAGTCCAAATCAAGGATGATAGGTTGATGGTATTAGTCACCTCCCATAGAAATCCATTGATTTAAATCTAATAGGCATTCAAAGATAAGGAATTAGTCCAATCTTTTTTTCTATGTGAGCCTTCCTTGTTCTATTATTGTTCCATGTTGGTACTAACTTTTGAAGCAGGATATCATGGAGACCCACATCATCTAGTTTTTCTATAATGAAGTATGAAAGTGGATCAGAGTGCGAAAAGGGATCCCATATTTCAGATACCAAAAGAGTAAAGTTTATATTCCATTTGATGATGACTCTTCTGATCCAAATAAAGGGTGTTGAAGAGTATTAGGACATAATTTATTCCTATCAACATAGGGACTGTATATATTTAAACAAATGAAATATATATCAATTTAATTAGAGAGAAGTTCTAATTCAAAACAAAAAGGAATAAAACATAATGAAGAACACTAAAAGCAATTTTGTTTCCAACTATAAATGAGACTTCCAAATCTAGAAAACGTGTCTATGGCCATGAAACCATTTTGGAAGGGTCTTTAGAGGCAATGGAACCACTTTTTCTCCTTCCAACGTAGTATCTTGAAGTAAAATAGCCTGAGGGAAGTGGAACTTTATCAATATATTTCAAGCCAACCATTTTTATGGGATTGACCAAACCATTGCAATTGAAAGACAAGATTTTCATTGCGACAATCTCTTTGGAAAATTTTCTCTAAAAGCCAAAATTAGTTTATTTTTAAGTGATGGAGAAAATATTTTCAGCCCCAAATAGCGGAATCTATTATTCCATCTTCAAAGGAGCCTAGTCCACACCCTTCATTAGGTAAGATCTTATCAAGAGGAGGTAAGGTGAGATGATTAGGGAGGTTATGATGGGAGCAAAGGTTGTAATTAAGGGAAGGGAGAAAGGGATCACATGTGTTCACTAGGATGCCAAGGAGAAATGGGGGAGTCAAAAGAGGGTATAAAGTAGGGAACACAGAGATTGTGGGGTAGAAATAAAGAAATGGGGAGGAGCAAGAGAGGGAAATGCCTATAAGAGAGGTTATGAAGTCATCTAGAGGTAGGGAGGAGGAGAGACTATAGGGGGGATATCAAAAGGAAAAGAAAAACCATAAAGGGAAGGGGTAGGTATAGGAACATACCTATCGAGGGAGGGCCCTTTTTGTTTGAAGTGGGGAGAGTTTCCACCTAAGGAGACTCTGGGAGAGGAGCCAAATAAGACTAGGAGTATGTTTTAAGGTGACCACGAGCACTAGGAGACTTTGATAATATGGAGAAGGAGAGACTACATTTTGTTGTTGTTGTAAGAAAATAATAAGAAGGTAGGATACATATTAGGAACCAACAAGAACATACACACATATACACAAAGAACAGCAAATTATTAGGAAGGAATTCCATCCAAGATTCTATTAAACTTTGGCTATATTTATACGTAGTTGATATAGTTGGAGCGACTGTACCCACTCACAACCAACCTTCATTCACTTTATCTTACACATTTACCGAAGACTACTATCATTTACATAATACACAATGTATGATGACAACATAGGTCTAAAGACCCTTACAATCCCCCCCACCCTCAATTCATTGCTCGTCTTGAGAAAGGATGCATCAATGACTTGGACCAGTGTTTTTTGCAAAAATATCCTAATTGTACATCAACCATGCATACCAGACTGCATAGGTAACTCAGCCACATCAACTGCTAGAGGGATAGGAATATGCATGTGTATAAGACTTACTATGGCTTCTTCATGTTCGATGGCTACTTCTTGCAGATATCCATTGTTCAAATTCTATGCAATCTTCTCAACCATATATACTGCTACTCCAACTGGGAACTAGGGCAACTCCTCTCTAGTTTGGGGGCGTCCTCTATTCTCTCTCTACAAATGAGTCCAATGTGTGACTGTGATTGTTGGGAGTCTTCCATCAATCATAAAATAAGTGAATTATCTACATAAGAACCATCCAATTTTCCTTCTGCCACAATCCAAGAATAAGTGTGCAATCTTCATATTGGGGGGATTAAAAAATACAGCATAATGTTGTCACCATCTTTAGAATTTATCTTTTTCTTCTTGCATAATTTCATATTCTTGAATATGTTTTCTACTACTTCAAATACTTTTATTAGAAATTTTTAGTTACTGAGATGTTATATTCATTAGAGAAATTATTAGGTCTCAAATTGGCCTCAAAACAAAAATGTACAACGAAAATCAACTTTATAAGAACAAATAGGATTCAAGATGATGATGTCAACCATGGGGGGAAATTCACCATTTTGGAGTAAAAAAGTAAAAAGATTAAAAAATTTAAAAACTACTTTTACAACGGGTATTTTCAATTTATTTCCCTACGATTTTACTCAAATTTCGAAATGGAGCACTTCTTGGATGTAGAATCTAATTCCTCATCCAAGGAGTAGCCATGTTGCATGCTTTCGATGGACCATGCTACATGAAATATGAGAAATACTTGAAAAATGTGATAGCAATCATGTTTCTCATGTATTTCTTATTTTTCATGTAGCAAGGTCCATCAAAAGTATGCTACATGGGTACTCCTTGGATGATGAATTAAACTATGCATCCAACAAGTGTTCCCACTTAAAGTTAGAGTAAAATTGTAGGGGGATAAGTTGAAAATGAGTAAAATATTTGTTTATCCTCTTGTGCCCAATCCATCATCTCCTCGACCACCACTTTATCTACCAAGACATTAACTTTGTCGACCACGACTTAGTCTCAAGTATAAATGGCCACTGTCATCATCAAGCTATCAACAACGACCATGGAAGAGAAGTACAAAACAATGAGTAAATCCGAAATGTGATTTGACAAGATAGTAAGTGATTTTCCCATATATTATTGCAACAAGTGCCAAATATGGCATTAAAAAGAACATATTGGACCAAAGTTGACCATTTAGAATATTTTTCGACACATTTCCATAATTACAGTATAAGCCATCGTTACCATTATTGTAATGAAATTAGATCCAATTGACTTCGGTAGAGTGGGAGCAAGTCATACTACAGGTTGTAATTTCAATAACTTCTTTAAATAAATCTACATCCTTTTCATCATCATATAATATTTATTTTTTATTACTGTAGGGTGTTGGAAAACACTAAATGAAACATGATGAAAAAAAAATCAAGGATCAATGGAGGTCAATTCCAAGAGTCTGTATCATCGAAGAAAATTATAGCCATTGACCAACCAATCGACCAAGTCAACCAAAACTTAGTCGATTGTCCCTCGCTATTAATTAAATTTTATATTTGATGAAAGTCGAAGTAGACTTTTGTCAAAATTTCATTGGTGATATTGTTGGGCTCTTTGATAACTTTTAGTCGACTCATGGGAATTTGAGGACATATTTAGAACCATGAAGCTCCATTTTTTACTCTTGTGGTTTCTTGGAAACTCAGTCTATCTTTTGTGCTTATTGGTCATAGAAATTTCAATAAAAAGCATAGATTGAATCAAAATAAGATGGTAGTCTCCATTCGTATACTCTAGAAGCTGACTCCTTCTCTGTGGCAGCCAAGCGTTCCTTCAATGGATGGTATTTCATTGGTACATGGAGAGTGACACGTTGCATGCACTACGTTTGTTCCTCTCTTCCTCCTGTTCATGTTTCATTGGTCTCTCTCCTTCCTTCTTTTAACATCCATAAATACAAAGTTGATATCCACGAACTCTTCTTACATTCTTAATTGTATTCCATTAGTGAAGGTAATGAAGAAGAGAAAGAAGAACAATGGGCGTCTTTTTCACTTCAATGTCAATGAGGCTAATGTTGGAATGGGTGACTTTAGTTGTGTCCCTTCTACTTCTCCTTCTTACTCTAGTTTGTAGAGTAGACCCAACCAAATCACTAGATTTTGATGAGCCGGGAAATCTTCTACAAGATGAAAGCTTGGAAGATATTCATTTTATGATGTCATGAAAATAATATTAGTAGAGAAACATCCTTGAGAAAAAATTAATTTTTTAAATTTACAAGTTCTTGATATCAATATGCTTTCATAAATCTTCAATTTTAGTGTTGCAACACTCCATCAATCGTCTATCAACTCGACTTTGTGGTAGAAACTTCTAAATTGACGTCTTTTGTCATAATTTGTTTTTATCAAGGTTGTTTTGACTTCATGTAGGGTCTTATCTTTGATGAAATCAATAATTCATTCCTTTGGTTGAGTCCTTGGCACACCCAAAATACTTTCCAGGCAACATTTGATCAGATATGACTTCAGTTCCAACGTAGCAACATCCACTTTTATCGTTCATGCAAGAAGTAACCATGAATTATCAATAAATATTTTCTTGCATCTCTGGAAGAAATTTGAACTTGCAACCATTTCATTTAGTCTCATGTTCTTCAATTTTTATTCTCCATGTTCGAACCACCCCCATTTGCTGCTGCTGTCACCCAACCAAATGGAGAGGCAACAATACCAGATTGCAGTAAGAAAAAAATAATAAATATAGGATACATCTTAGGAACCAACAAAAATATACACACATATACACAAAGAACAATAGATTTTTGGGAAGGAATTCCAACCAACATTATATTAAACTTAAGGTATATTTATACATAGTTGATATAGTTGGAGTGGTTGTAGTCACTCACAACCAACTTTTATTCACTTTATATTACACATTTGCCAAGGATTACTATCATTTACATGCTACATAACCTATGATGACATCATAGGTATAAAGATCCTTACAATAGGTTCACTTTTCGAACCCATTTTTGCCTTGGTTTCTCGAAGGGACAATCCTTTTCCAAATTGGCATATACATGTAATCACCCACACTTGAAAATATTTCCATCATAATCTAGGGCATGATGGTGAACTAGTTGGCATAATTTGATCGAAGTCACATCTAAAAAGCCTCAAGAGATATTTAGGTCGACCAATATGTGATCCATTCCCATGTATCTAGTATGTAAGTATGAGAATTTTTCCTCATAGAAAAACCATAAAATATTCCCTATTTCCTTGAATACATCTTCTAACCAAAAAATTGAAGGGAATACGTGGTAACAACGACCAAATTGGTATAATAATTTGCTTTCCAAATTGTGTGTCAATATTAATCGGCCATGTTTTGACGAAGAGGTTTTGTGAGCCCCAATGCCATTTCTCTTGGAGAAATTTTTGAGCATACTCTTAAGATGTGGTGATCCACCCCATCCACCATTTTTCTAAGATCATCTAGTGTGGAGAATATCATATTAGTTGGGAAAATTTGCTTTAGTCTAGAATTGTTGGCCACCGTTGACATCCTTTTAATTACAAAACCTAATGATGGTAGAAGAATCTTCCATATTGTGAATTTAATTTAGTTTGATGTCCTTCTATAGCACTAGGCTAGGTTGATCAAATTTCCTCTTAATGAATTTGTGGTTTTTCCTAGTAGGCTCTTTGACAAGTGGAACTTTGGAGATAAGATGCTAAGTAGGAGGACCCCCACCATTAAATGTTTTTGGGGTTAGTAAATCGACTAGAAAATTAGTATACGAAGAGTAATGGGAGGAAAAAGGGTAGATAATTGATGGAGATAGTGGAAATGAAACTACAATGTGGTTAGAGATAGTGACATCCAACAAAGATGGGGGAGAAAGAAGCCCTCCTGATATAGGTAAAGATAATTCATTTGGAGGAGAGAGAGGTGATTTGTCTTGGATTTTTGTTTTATATTTAATAATAATAATAATAATCCCACTTGAATGATGTCAAAGAGTTGTGCTTGAAAGAACATTATTAAACAACACCAATTAATAAATGTTTAGCTCCACTGCAAGTGCATTGCTTTAGAGTTATAACAAAATTAATATATGTGAAACCATGAGTGATAGAAAGGAAATGTTGAGGATATTGAAAGTTCTAATTGTGATGATGGAGTCGCTCCATGGATTTTTGGAGGGTCTGCGGTTTATGGGTTGAGGCGAAGGTAATAGTTTTCATTTTGATGGGTGGTTATGTAGTGGATTATTCAAAGACATAGATATGTAGTGGATTATTCATTTGAGTCTTTGCCATTTGGTAATTGGGCACCTTCCTAGAGGCAGATATGTACTTTTTGGTTCATGGGAGAAATATGATGGTGTCATTTGTAGTGAACATGAATTTGAGGGAGAAATATGATGGTGTCATTTGTAGTGAACATGAATTTGAGAGAGGATATTTTGGAAGAATTGAATATTATCTACAAAGGCTATTCACAAATTAAACTCATATATTATGATGGTTTCCCCTTCTAGTGTCATCATTGCCAGAAGAATCAGAACATATTGAGGGATTTCCTAATTCCTTGGGTAATTTTAGTCACCATGGGAGGAGAAAAGGGGAAAATGATGGAGCTTTACTTTTTGAAATGGGGTGCCAGGCTCATAAAACTTGACTCTATTAGAACTTAATTCTTCATGAGCTTCCAATGATGAGGACCAATGATGGTGGTGCAATAAATGGAAATATAACTTCTATGAGGTCCCAAAAGGATCAAGATGGCCTTCACCCCTTCTAAGAACCTCTTTTCTGGTAACTAATATCCCTCGAATTTGGTTAATAATTTGATACATTCTTTAGGATATTTAGATATGGGTCTAAGCTTCATGCACATGCTATAAAAGTTACTATCGATACTTCTCCCTCTCCCTCTGCAGAAATGGTCTCGCTCCCTTCCCCCCGTCCTAGACTTGTTTCCCCTCCCTTAAGCCTGCTTCTTCATTGGATATGTCAAATCCTTCTTCTCCCTATAGTCTTTTTCCTCGGAATGGAAAGGGGGATAATTTGGGATGTGTTGGTGGTATGTGTAAAATTTCCCTAGTAAAGTTTGGAGGTGGAGAGATTGGTAGTATATCCTTTATGAGAAGGGTGAAACATAAAGGCAACCGGGATGTGGTACCTGTGAAGCATAAATTTATTTTTGGGGCTCTTAGAGTAATGAAAGCCCTCGAACATGTGATATCATTATTAGTTTTTCTCATTAAATTGTTGGGGCTTGGCCAACCCATCTAAAGAATGAGCTTTGAGAAGATTGGTGAGTTTAGATAAGTTGGATGTCATTTTCCTTCAAACGACGTTGGGGGAATGAGATCTGGTTAAGGGATGTTATTGGTCTTTATTTTCTGGATGGTGGTTTGTTGCTTCAGATGCTAAAGGTAGATCTAGGGGCTTGGACTTATATAGGAAGGATAATTAGCATAGTTATCATTTGGTGAGTATGCATTCTGTAATTCACATTATTCAAGGATTTATGTAGTATATTACTTTGAAAGAATTATTGAATATTATCTTCACTTCAGTGAGTGGACAATATCCTTTTCCATTGCATATGATGTTTAGTTCTTCGACATTTTCGCTGGTAATTGAGATTAGATTAGTCAATGGATTTACCATCATTATGTTGTTCAACATGGTTGTAGCATAAGGTATTCATTGGCCAAAGATTGATGTCACTATGTAGTTCTATAGTTTCTCCTACTCTAATCTATTGTTATTGTTACCTATGTTGAGCTTGGTTAAATATAGTTGATCCATGGATTATAATTAATTGGTAAATATAACTTGGGGATAAAATGGGATCCATTTCATCACAATTATAAGCTTATATATTATTGACGACTTGAGGTTGTTCTTGTAAAATTTTGGAGATCATGGTAGGCGGAACGACTCCAATTCTCATGGTTTCACTAGGAATTTGGTGTTGAGTAACACATTTTAGCTTAAGTGATCGATAGAAATGAGGATATACATGATTAATTGGAGGATATGCTAGACGGGAACAAAAATTTCCCTATATTTTTTTTAAGTGGGAATATACCTAGTTTGAGGAATGTCGATGGAGTATGGTCAAAACATTTTTCTTTCACAAGACTTTAGAGTTATCTCATTCTATGGAAAATGATTTGGAAGATCTAGAATTGGTAGATCATCATGTTTGGTATATGTGTTGAATCTTGCTAGAAAATAGATGGTTGAAATGATTATTTTGTGGCTTGAGAAGACTTAGAGACTAACTCTTTTTTACTCTACAGAAATAAGAACATAGTTGGGAATTTTAGAATTTCAAACCATAATTCGAGACAAATGATCAAATTTTATCAATTGAGTGGGATCTTTCTTTATCAATGAAGGTAACAAAGTCTCTCTATCCATCTTAAGATTTACTCTTTTTACATATCAGTTTATGGTTGTGAATGTGCATTGAAATATGAGTTCCTTGGTGAATGAATCTTTTAATCTTTTCCAATCACCATTGGGGGTAAGTGGTAAAATTTATCAAAGAAAAAGGACATTATTCTTGTCTTGGTATTGAAGGAGTTGAGAACTCTCTTGATCAATTTTTGGGTTTTAATTTGATAGGAAATAATCTAGATATGGAAACACATGCAAGGGTCATAAAAGAGAGAATTGTTAGAGCAATTCATGACGCATTTAGGGAAGGCCTTGATTAGGATGGTTTAGATTAGAAGGATAAACAACAGGAGCTTAAAGAGTTGTCTATATAAAGAATGATTTACCATATGAATCCATTCTTTCTAAGGGTTGGATTGGATTTATCTTCAAAAGTGGAGAGGATGCACCAAATATATTAAAGGGTTAGTGGTTTTGGGAAATTGTACGGTTTTATTTCAGTCCTTGGTTTGTTTATTTTGATCCTAGATCAATACCCTCTAGTAAAGCACCAATTTGGGTCAAATTATCAAGTTTACCTATTGAGTTTTGGTTGGAGAAGGAAATCAGAGGTCTACGTGATTTTATTGGAAGAATTTTTGATGTAAATCTCCTTACTGACTAGCCTTTATTGGACAGTTACCCATGTTTTATTTGTGGTAGATATTGTTGAGGGATTAGAAGGTTTTTTGGAGAAGGTGGTGGGAGATAAGAGGATTTCCTAGTTTTTGGAGTATATTAGAATCCACTTTTACATGTTAAATGTGATTTGTATGGACACATGGTCGATGTGATTATTAAAGGCTTCAAACATTATTTGGAAATTTTGGTGGGAGACAAGAGTTTTCCTCAACTTTTCATATGTTTAATACCACTTGTATGGAGACATGGTTGAATATTGTTGTCATTAAACATCCTTGGTTCATCAAACTTAATTTTTTCCCCATAGAATATTGGAAACACACTAACATATCTCTATATCTTTAGCTCTTCATCCCAAATAAAATATACATACCTCAACAATTTAGTAAATTTTCAGGCATACTCTTCCACAGTCATATTTCCCAACTTGAACCAAGAAAAATATTACATTTTCCTTTCATAATAATGTGTAGATAGGTATTTCCTCTAGAATAACTTTTTAAATTTCCTCCACAAGATTTTTCTTTGATCCATATTTTCACTTCTTAGAGTTGTTCCCACCATAGTTCTACCTTCCCATTCTAATGATAGATGGAAATTCATGCCTCTGAATTGGAGGAGTAATCATGTAGCTAAAGGTACATATTCGTTTATGATAGTCATGCTTTAGCCTCCTCTGCTTTCTTATGTTCACCATTATATGTGGGAGGTTTAATTTTCTTGATTTCTCCGTGTAAACTATCAAAGACAAATCTTCTCCCTTGTTTCCTTATTGATGATATGCTTGGAATACTTCCTAATTTTGAGGAAACATAAGATCTATTAGTTTACCTTCATAAAAAATGATGATGTTTCTCAACAACACTTCTTAGTGACTTGAATCTCCAACAACTCCCCCCATGACTCGTGAGTCATGTCCATCTACCAGCCTAGAATCAGATCTCTAGTCCATTCTCATATGTAATTTATTTAGGATTTGTAGAATATGAGTATTAATTTTTGTTGCTCCCTTATCTCTATCATTATCAAATTTGTAGTCGAGGACCTCCATTTTGAGGCCCCTAATGGTTTCCTCCAAATCTCTATCCTCTGGCCTACCCATTCTATGCCCATTTAACTATGTTCTCACATTATCCATGCTCATATTAATGGATCTAACCTCCTCTTCCTGGTTGTAGGAACTGTGAGAATCTACCATACATTTGGTCCTCATGTTGGTCTTGCGTTATAGTCCACATGTAGCCTTCTTTTGAAAATTTCACAAAATTCCTACCTGTTTTGGAGAATTTGGTATCTACGGATAAATACTAATTCCCTAGATAAGTAGCCATATCTAGAACAACAATTTAAAGCACTTTAGCCTTTTCCTTTAAGAAATAGATAAGACAAAGAGAATGAGAAGGCCTACTTGTAGTTCCTATATCTTCTTGTCTCCTTTGTATCAGTCCCGTCGCTCCTTCCCGTACTTAACACACTTGATAAGTACTTGTAAACATCAATATAAGACAAAGAACCAATCAAAGCAAAAGATCTATTGATTACAAGTAAATGGAATCAGATACATTCACACATATAAGCATCATATAACAAGATAAAAATAGGGAAATAGGTTCAAATACTTTATTGAATAGAATAAGGAATTACAACCATCAAGTCTGATTCAAAGTCACTCCTCTAGCTTTGATCCCATCCACATCACATCAAAATCATGACAAACTTGTAGAATGACAATACTTGTCTCAAATTAAATTCTCATAGCAAAATTATCTCCTTACAATTCAACATAGTCCCGCCCTTGATCACTTAGATGAGTGCTCAATTTATAGGAGGATGGAGGAGGTTATGTCATAAATGGGGGTATTGAATGGCCTTCCATAATTAGAATTAGTTCCATGGAGGAAAGGATGAGAGGATAGGATGCATCTTAACTCATTCCTCATCCATTTTCAAGCTCATAGGAGTTGATACGTGAGGGAAACTACTAGAATATTCAAGGAGATAAGAATATTACCCAAACCCTATGTGAATTTTGCTCAATCTCTCCTAGTGCAGGTCAAAGAGGGCCTAAGTGCTCTGCAAAGCACCCTGGCATGGACTCAACTGCTCTGTAGCGCACCCTTACATGGGCCTACCTACGCTGGTCCCTTTAGAGATCATTTCAAGATGTCTTCAAGTCATGAACTTTCTGGGAAGGAGGAATTCAAAAGGTTGACTCTTTTAGGGCATGTAGCAACTGAAATTAGGGTTTGATGAGCCCTAAAACACTGATTTGGATGATGGGAGTGATATGCTGAAATTGATATGTAACACTACCCTAATACAAAATTTCGAGTTGATAGGCATATTTCTCTTCTCGATAGATTTCTATTAATTATCTGGTGCCCCAAATCTGATTTCCAAGTTGGAAGTTATGGCCTCTGAAATTTTTGGCCGATTTACCCTAATTTCCTTTATTCTATCACATCACACTATTTTCAATTTTCCAGAATAATTATGTATTCAAATTTTCATATATAGCTCCATGGATGGGTTCTGCAGTCCCATAGAATTATATTGACTACTTCATCAACCATGTCTAAGCTCTATTTGTTGAGTTACACCCTTTTGAAGTGACTATTTACACTATTTTTGGTTCATACTATTTTGTTCATAACTCTCTCATATTAACTCTATTTTGTATCTGTAGCATTTCATTAGAAAGGTCTCTCCAAGCTCATTTATTTTCGTTGCAACTTCTTGTATTATTGGACAAATAGTTGTAAAAATATTTCACTACCTGAAAATGGTTTCTAGGGCCTAAAAAATGCCCTCTAAGTGGGTGAGTAAAAAAAATAGTAAAAATTTAGAACAATTGGAAATTTTTTTATTGCTCTACCCCCCTGCACCAATTATATCTTCTTCCAATTATGTTTTGTAACTATCTTTGGACATATGAACCTCCCTTATGCACCTCTGCTCCATTGGAAGGTAAGTGTTTATACACATTTGGTTTTCTTAGTTTCCATTAGACATGAACTGGATTGCATGACCACCCTTAAAGACTTGGCACACATGTAGTCTTCCTTCTTTGCATGCCATTCCCACTTAAGCCTCATATTCATGTGGGTATTTCCACATGGCAGTGATTGAGTGGATATAGATACACACGAGGTTCATTTTCCACTTTTCACCATGGTGGGAAACTTTCCCTCTTCTAGATCCGATAATTGATCTTGAGGTAGATCAATTGCCTATATTCTCATTAGACTGAAACAAGTATGGAGGTTTACAACAAGTTACCCGCCTGATGAATCTATTGGTTAGGATTTCCCTGATATGATGACCTAGATATCTATTTTTCTAGAACTTGCATGGAGGTTGAGATTTCATTGATCCGATGGTCCAAATATTGTATCACATTGAAACATGAATGCAAGTTTATGATGAGATTCACACATGATAGATATGATGATTATGATCTCCCCTCGTCAATGACCCACAATTCACTTTGGGATCTAACTTGCGCAAGGAATAAAATATACTTACACACCTAATAGACCCAATGATCATGATCAAGCGAGATTAATGATCCACAACACACACCAAACTCCAACATGTGTGAGGAATAAAATAGAGCTTCACCCACGATAGATCCAATGACTTTGATAAATCGAGATCAATAACCCATAACCCATGTTATGCTGCAGCTTGTCAGTTGTTTAACGAGGTGGAGAGTGCTTGATGGATCCAATGGAATTAATTACCTATGATCAACGACTATGATGTGCATCATGAATTGAAAGGCACACAATTTTAGTGCATTACATCCATCCAATGGTTCTGAGCCACATTAGGTTTGCTACATAGCATCCTCACTTTCCAACTTAGTTTCCAAGTGGCACTTCCACCTCATCACTAATTTCATCACATATTTATTTATTTATTTTCCAGTAATAATACTCATTTTTTAGAATTTTTTGTTTTTTGTGAATTTAGCATTTCCATTACTAAAAATTATTTATCACTCCATAGATTTTGAGATCACAATCGTAATTTGTTCCTTTAAATTATCATTCATGTGTATCTTATCTTGAATTGATAATTTCATCCACATCCACTCCTTGCAAGTTCTATCAAATACTTTATCAACAATCTGTGACTTTTCCTCTAACGAGCTTTTTACCCATATATTATGAGTGTTGTAACCAATTTCTCTGATACCGTCTATAATTTCCCAAGACCAATACCATCTTCAAAGTTCAAATTTGAATGCATAATTTCCCTTGAATATCTCTTTATCTCTTCATAGAAGCGAATAAAATTATTTCCCATGGAAATGAAAATTAAGATTAAAAAATTACTTGTCAGATTTGAAAGAAAAATTGTTTTTCAAATTTTTAATTGGAGGGTAAGGAAATTTTTCATAATATGTTTAAATTGTCATTATTTATAGTTTTTCCTTTATTAATCATTTTTTATGTATCTTAACGATTAAAATAAATTATTATTAACAATTTTTCTCCATATCATGATAGTTCAAAAAAGGAAATGTTAGAATCTTATTGTTATGGAGCTCATACATCTATGTATCACCAAATTATATCTTAGTAGTGGGAACGGAAGATCAAAATCTTTGGTTGTGGTGAATCCTTCTCCTACTCACATAGGAGAAACAATTCCAATTGCAATTAGCTTCCATTTGAGTCAACTCCCCATCATCTTACTCCTTGGATTTGGAAATGGTACATAACAATCCTTTGTAGCTCCACTTATAGATCTTCTCACTTCCTACTCCACTTTTCTACTTATTTTTCTTGCTTGGATGCACTACTTTTTTTGCTTTCTTGCATTTATGAATATCACTTGCATGTTTTCTTTATGCCTACTTATTTTGAAGACATAAAAATAGGCACTAAGGATCAAAATTGATTCCATGTAGGTAGATTCTTATTTTCATAAATTCAATATTAAATAAGAAGTATTCATTCATTCTTGTTGACAAAAATAATGTTATTTCTATGTTTTTTTGATAAATGGTGCCATGCATCATAATGTAGATGTGCACTAATAATTAGGCCATGCATGCACTACTCATTAGGTTTATAATTCTTATGGCGAAAGGTTCTTGTAAGTTATATTTTTTTTTGGAAAATTGTGTTGTTGGAGTTTTTAAATATATTTTGTTTTGTATTTATTTAGTGGAGATTACAATGATATCCATAAAATAATACTATATTTTGATTTCTTTTAAAAAAATCATTGCAATTTTTTGAATGATTATTTCACTAAGAAAGGAACACAATTTGTGTACAACAATGACATCTATGAGAAGAAAGAATAAAATATGGGTCCTATATAGATCATAAGTAAATGATATAATTGAATTCCTTCCATATGATTTATATATTGAGTGTAAGTAAATGGTCCTATTAAATTACCTCTATATGATTTCTATAGTGTTTTCTATATGTACTTGTCCAAGTGACTTGGTGTTCCTATTTGTAGATAAGACTCTTTATTTAAAGTTTATACAACTTGACATAGTATAAGTTGTGATGTGTGAAGCACACATGAAATTTAAAATTAATTTTCATTTTCATATGAAAATAATGGTTTATTTTAGCTTGTCAATATTGAAAAGCTAAAATAAAGTTTACCCTTCAAATTGAAATGTAGCCCTTCCCTTCAAATTTGATCAATGATCAACTCTACTTGTAACATTCACGGTCCACTACTAGGTTGTTTTAGCTATCTGTTGGGTATATCCATACCTAGTGAGCCTCTGTAAACTAACAAATATACATATTTTCCCTTTATTTATTAACTCTAGTGATGCGTTCAATTGCCAACTGAGGCATAATTTTGTGCCTATTACTACTATACCTTGTCAACCGATATTTTCCATTTGTATTTCATTTCTAGCATGGCAATATACATGTCTAAAAGAACTCTAATGCAATTTTTAGCTATTTAATTTTTATTCAGGTCCATCTTACATATCATAGAAATGGTGCATAAGTAATTGTGGCATAAAATAAGTAAATGTTACACAAGCACTTATCTAATAAATGACCAACTGGTTGTATACCTTCAACATTCCTCTTAGACATAGACCATATTGTTCATTTTCTCTCAACAACAGGCCACCCCAAGCTGGCTCTTCGAATCCATGGGGAAATAACTTACCTAAATCTAGGTACGTGTCTAGTCCATCAACCATCCAAGGTACCAAACCTGAGCAGCCTGCAACCTATAGGCTCATGCCCCCCATCATCCTACACCAAGGCAGTGCACACCCTTCTTTGTACTTGTAGTCCTTTAATTTGTGCCACCACCTCTAGGACATATTACTTGACTAGACATGAATGTTATCAAAGTGCTTTGGCTCCATGAATTCTTCTTGCCATGCAAGGTATCTAGGTACCCTCCAAGCCCTCATATCAAACCCTGACAACCTCCAACATCCAATGTCACATTCCTCATCAACCCACACCTAAGCAATGTACACCCTTCTTTGCACCTACAATCCCTCAGGCTATGCCAACACCTATAGGGCACCCAACTCTATTGGATATGAATTTTCTGAGCATCGGGGCTCCAAGAGACCTTACTTCCATCCCCACCTCATAGTGCCATCCTCTTTCCCTTTATGTGCATGTCCTTTATTTGACACTTGGAACTCTATAAGGTCACTTAATGGACTTTCATTGTATGCATGTGCTCTTTTAATGATTATTATATCATATAATTCCCCTTGTTATATTCCCATTGAATCTTGGCCCCCATACTCTTTTCATCTCATTTGGTCTGCAATCCTTATGTGTTTAATAACATGCATAAGTTTATCATATTTACAACTTAGGTTTTCTAGCCTCATAGCATATAAAAATATATACACACTAGTGTTGGGTGTGGAGCCTGATTATCTTCTTTATTCATAGGTATCACCACATTGGACCCTAGTTCATAATGTGGTAGCAACACTGCCCGTAATATTTCACTGCAAGGGGGGTCCAGGGCAGGGGGGGATGTAAAATTGCCATGTAAAATGTTGTAATTTCGTAGTTAATCTAGGCTATTCATTAGGCGAAGGTCTAACGGTAGAAGTTATGTTTAATTTAGGGTTTTTTGCCCTAGAAGGAAACCCCTTGCTATATATGAGGGAATTGTATTGCATCTATGTAGATCTGCATTTTGAGTGAGAAAGAGAGAGGAGATTGTGTGAGAAAGAAGAGGGAATTACATCAGATGTGTTGTAGGTTGTATCTCTTCATGTTGCTGGATAATATAAAAGGAAGGGCTGGCTGTTTCTCCATGGACATAGCCCAAATTGGGTGAACCACGTATATATGTGTCTCTTTTGTTCGATGTGTTTTCTGTGTTTATATTTTTGCAATATATTGTATGTGTTCCATTGCTCTGTAATATATAATTTTCTAACAACTGGTATCAGAGCCGAAGGTCTATTTGGCTGATAAACTCATAGGAGAGATGGGTTCCTAGTTCGAGTGGGAGCAATGGCAGAAGATGGTAAGTTTAGGGTTGAAAAATTAATGGCCAAAACTACCAGCTATGCAAGATGCAGATGGAAGATTATTTGTACCAGAAATATCTATACCAACCATTGAGCAGAAAGACAAAGAAGCTGACGAGTATGACAGACACAGAATGGGATATTCTCGACAGAAAGGAACTTGGAACAATACAGCTATTCCTAGTGGCATCGATAGCCTTCAATATTTCAAAGGAAATGAAAATAGAGAGTTTAATGAAGGCATTGACCAAACTATATGAAAAACCATTAGCCTCAAATAAGGTATTTCTTATGAAGCGTTTATTTAATATGAAGATGTCAAAAGGTGGATCTATTGCTGATCATTTAAATGAATTTAATACAGTTACCAGTCAGTTAAGTTCTGTAGGGGTATCTTTTGATGATGAAGTTAGGGCTCTATTATTTCTATGCTCATTGCCAGAAAGTTGGAATGGTTTAGTTATGGCCATTAGTAACTCTATCTCTGGGTCTAGTACTTTAAAGTTTGATGATGTTGTCGGTGCAATCCTTAGCGAGGAAATGTGACGGAAAAACTCCATGAGACATCAGGTAATGCTTTGATTGCAGAGACTAAGGTAAGAAGAATGGAAAGAGGAAAGAGCCTAGGATATCATAGTAAGTCAAGGAAAGGTAAATCCACATCTATATTGGGGATAGTGTGCTAGAAATGCGGGAAGAAAGGACACCTGAAGAAAGACTGGAAGTCTCGGAAGGGAAAAGGAGACGTGCAACAAGAAAACAATCATGAAACGGATGTGATAGGTGATGTGTTGCTTTGATTCTTTCATTAGAAAATATTTTTGATGCCTGGGTGGTAGATCCAGGGGCCTCATTCCATGCCACACATGATAGGAAACATTTTCATGATTAAGTTCAAGGAGATTTTGGACAGGTTCGATTGGGTGATGATAAACCCTGTAAAATCATCGGAATGGGTATAGTTTTCATAAAACAACAAAATGGAAATCAATGGCTATTGAAGGAGGCAAGGCATGTTCCAGATCTGAAGAAAATTATTATTTCAATAGGGCAGTTGGGAGGTTAAGGCTGTGTAACTACTTTTACAGATAAAACCTAGAAGGTCACTAAAGGAGCCCTCGTAATAGAAAAAGGAGAAAATGTTGGTACATTGTATTTATGGAATAGTATTTTTAATTCTGTTAATGTTTTAACCTCTACAAGAGAAGATACATCATTGTGGCATCATAGGCTTGGGCACATGAATGAGAAGGGGATGCAGATTCTTCACTCAAGAAATTTGTTTCCAGGTTTGAAGCATGTTGATTTAAAATTATGTGAGAATTGTGTTTATGGAAAACAAAAGAGATTGAGATTCCTCAGAGTTGGGAAAGAAAAGAAAAGCGGAAAATTAGAGCTTGTGCATATAGATGTATGGGGTCCTGATCAAGTATCATCTCTCAGTGGCTCTCGTTATTATGTTACTTTTATTGATGATGCAACTAGAAAGACCTGGATTTATTGTATTCAAAATAAATCTGATGTATTTGATACTTTCAAGAAATGGAAAGCTTTAGTTGAAAATGAGACAGGAAAAGGGTTGAAGTGTCTCAGATCAGACAATGGAGGTGAATATTGCAGTAAAGAGTTTGATAGGTACTGTTCAGGGAATGGAATTCGCAGATAGAAGAGAGTTCCAAGAACACCACAAGAAAATGGTGTGTCAGAAAGGATGAACAGGACAATCATGGAGCATACAAGGTGCATGAGATTGCATGCAATATTGCCTTTACAATTTTGGGTAGATGTTGTAGATATTGTTGTTTATCTAATAAACAGACAGCCTTCAAGTTCCTTGTATGGTGGTATTCCAAAGGAGGCATGGACAGGTAAAAAGGTAAACTACTTATTTTTAAAGACTTTTGTTTGAGAAGCCTTTGTCCACATTAATAAAGAAAATATAACAAAGATTGAGGCAAACTCAAAGAAATGTATCTTGATTGGATATGGTGTTAATGATTTTAGTTATCGCTTTTATGATTATGAAAAACAAACAATCATTAGGAGCAGAGATGTCATATTCAATGAAATTTTTTTGTATAAGGATCAATTGCAGGAAAAGAAACAGAAAAAAGAAAACAGAGAATACATAGTGCTTGATGAGATCACAAAAAAAAGTGAAGGTGCCTGAAAATCATAATGATCAACAACAAGAACAAATAAAACAACCACAATAGCAACAAGCACCTCAAACACCTGAAAGTGGTGTTAGAAGATCTACCAGGATAAGTAGACCCTATGAATGATACTCTCCTTCATTATATTATGTATTATTGACTGATTCTGGTGAACCATAATGTTATGAAGAAGCAGTGCAGGTAGAAACTAGGAAGAAGCGACAACAAGCCATGAAAGAAGAGATGGATTCCTTAGCACATAACCATACTTGGGACTTATTCAGGTTTCCTGCAGGTAAAACAACATTGCAAAATAGATGGGTTTACAGGTTGAAGGACGAATATGGAGGTAGAAAAAGGTATAAAGCTAGACTTGTGGTGAAGGGGTTTGCACAGAAAAAGGGTATAGATTTTGATGAGATATTTTCTCATGTTGTTAAAATGACTTCAATCAGAACTATTTTAAGTCTAGTAGTAGCTGAAGAATTTCATCTTGAGCAGCTAGATGTAAAGACAACTTTTCTCCATGGGGATTTGGAGGAAGAGATATATATATAGCAGCTAAAAGGATATGAGGTAAAAGGGAAGGAGAAACTAGTGTGTAGGTTGAATAAGAGCTTGTATGGCTTCAAACAGGCTCCAAGGTAGTGGTATCTAAAATTTGACAGGTTTATGTCTGAACAAGGTTATACTAGATGTTACTCTAATCATTGTAGTTATCTCAAAAGGAAAAATGATGGAAACTATACTATATTGTTATTGTATGTAGATGACATGCTTGTTGCAGGTTCTAGAATGCAACAAATAAATGTGCTCAAAAGAAAATTGGCAAACTGATTTGCAATGAAGGATTTGGGTGCTGCAAAACAAATCCTTGGTATGAGAATAAATAGAGACAGGAAGAATAAAAAATTAACATTGTCTCAAAGTGAGTACATAGAAAAGGTGTTGAAAATATTTAATATGCAGAATGAAAAACCTATTAATATACCTTTGGCTAGCCATTTCAAACTAAGTAAGTATTTGTGTCCCAAGACTCAGGAAGAAATCGCTTATATGTCTAAAGTTCCATATGCATCAGCAGTTGGAAGCTTAATGTATGCAATGGTCTGCACAAGGCCTGATATTGCACATGCAGTAGGAGTTGTAAGCAGGTACATGAAAAATCCAGGAAAAGAACATTGGATGGTGGTGAAGTGGATTCTCAGGTATCTGAGAGGTATCAAAAATCAAGCATTATGCTTTGGTGGTTCAAACATTTCTCTACAGGGATATGTTGATGCAGATATGGCGGGTGATAGAGATAATAGGAGGAGCACCACAGGGTAGGTGCTTACTATAGGTGGAACAACTGTCAGTTGGGTTTCAAAACTGCAATGTGTTGTTTCATTCTCAACAATGGAAGCGGAGTATGTTGCTGCTACAAAGGCTAGTAAAGAAATGATTTGGTTACAAAGGTTTCTAGATGAATTGGGTAAGAAGTAGGAGTTGGGCAGGTTATATAGTGACAACCAGAGTGCCATACATCTTGCAAAGAACTCTGCATTTCATTCCAAGACTAAACATATACAACTCAAGTATCATTTCATACGGTCAGCATTGGAAGATGGACAGTTGAAG
This sequence comes from Pinus tabuliformis, assembly GCA_031772625.1. Classification (NCBI taxonomy): domain Eukaryota; kingdom Viridiplantae; phylum Streptophyta; class Pinopsida; order Pinales; family Pinaceae; genus Pinus; species Pinus tabuliformis. Next base: position 1,614,004,535 of record CM062816.1, on the reverse strand, counting down.
CTGGAAAAGATACACACTAGCCAGAATCCTGCAGATATGTTAACAAAAGTTGTAACCAGGGAGAAACTGAGATTCTGCTCAGTTTCAATTGGTCTTTAAGTATGATGAAGAAGATGAGAAACAACCAAGTCCAAAGTTGAGTCATTGCCCAGTAAATGAAGCAGCGGTGGACTTGCTATAATCAGTCTCCAAGCTGGAGACTGTTGGGTGTGGAGCTTGATTATCTTCTTTATTCAGAGGTATTGACACATTGGATGCTGCAAGGGGGGCCCGGGTGGGGGCAGATTTAAAATTTCCATGTGAAATGTTGTAATTTTGTAGTTAATCTGGGTCGTTCATTAGGTGAAGATCTGACAGTAGAAGTTATGTTTAATTGAGGGTTTTTTCCCCTAGAAGGCAACCCCTCGCTATATATGAGGGAATTATATTGTGTCTATGTAGATCTGTATTTTGGGTGAGAAAGAGAGAGGAGATTGTGGGAGAGCGAAGGGGGAACTACAACGGATCTGCGGTAGGTTGTATCTCTTCATTTTGTTGGAAAATATAAATGGAAGGACTGGCTGTTTCTCCGTGGAAGTAGCCCAAATTGGGTGAACCACGTATAATTGTGTCTCTCTTGTTTTATGTGTTTCTGTATTTATATTTTTGCAATATATTTTATGTGTTCCATTTCTTTGTAATATATAATTTTCTAACGACTAGCAAATTGGCCCCAAAACATAGACATACACAAACACATAGGCACATTTCCCTAAAATAATTCTCAGCTCACCAACTTAATTAATGTGTTCCGACTCACTAGCCTAAGTTTCACGTGTACATGATATTTACAATCCAACGGTCAAGTAAGGATGTTACGACTTTTGTATGGAATTTTTCCATTTGTTAGAACACTTCGTCCTTATTTTTACTCAAGGTATGGTCAAGTTCTTCTTTCTCGTAGTTTATGAGATAAAATTGTAATTTTTTCAATAATCCTTAAAATCTTCCCATTTTATAATCGTTTGATTTTTACCTTATCTTAAGGCACCTACATATCTCTCCACCATAAAGGTGCATGTTTGAACATTTTCAAATGGAATAAAGACCAAATAATCTTCTCATTGTTTCAAGGAGCTATCCAACTTCTTAATCTTAAATTAAGAAACATAAGTTAGTTCTCAAGTTTAGCTTCAAATTTAAATGGAATATTAGAAAATGAATATTTAAATAGAATATTAAAAAATGAATGTTTAGAGAGTTATTATTACTTGAATTTCAAACTTCTTTCCTTTGAAATCTTTTGGGTAGCCCATTTTTCTTCATATGCAGTCCTTGTTGAGTGTTATTCTTTATTCTTCAACATTAGCAATTAGGTTACCATTTTGTTCAATGCAATAATGCCTAACTCTTTCTAAGTAAACATAGCTTCTCGATGTATATAGTCTTTGTTGAGTGTCATTCTTTATTCTTCAACATTAGCAATTGCGTTACCATTTCACTCAATGCAATAATGCCCGACTCTTTCTAAGTAAATATAGCTTCTAGACGTTCGTTGTCATAATGCCCGACTCTTTCTAAGTAAATATAGCTTCTAGACGTTCGTTGTCATATTTTCTAGGAAGAAATCTCTATATTTTTGGTGTTTTACTATCCTCTAAATCTTGCTTTAATACTTCTCTATCTAGTATTGTTGTTTACCATATAAATTATTTACGGAAGGTTTTTAAGTTTAGAATTTCATCCAAAAAGTAAGAGTATAATTTAGATATTAAAATGTAAAAATAATTTAATTTCAAACATAAAATTAATTTAATTACAAGACTCCACTCTCTATTTCTTTATGCATTAAAGCATAAATATAATTGTAATTTTAATTTAATGGAAGAAAATAAAATTGAAGTAAACAATAATAATAACATTAAAAAAAATATTACACTTGAAACCAAAAGCAAAGAAAAAAAAAAACCAAAAATACATGTTTTTTTAAAAATTAATTTCAACTATATATATTTATATTAGAACAACATTAATAGAAAATGTTGTATATTCATATTGGAATGATATTGATAGAAAAATACTAAAAAATAGATATTATATTATTCTTTACACTTATATATTTTTCAATATTAATAACATAATTGTTTTTTTTTTTTAATCTTATATATTCTTTTGTTGACGGTGTTGGACCCGCTAACATTCAGGGGATCACCCTGGTATGAGGTCCCAACTAGACCTCACATTGTTTGGTGTGGGAGTCACATCCGGTATGATGTTCCAGTTTCCATTATCTTAAGGATTTGCCTCAACTCTTGCTTATCAGCACAAGAGAGTAGTCTACTTTGTCTTTGAGAAGTGAGGTTCGCATGCACAGTGATTGATAGTGTCACTCGTGTTAGTGGTTCTTTCATTGTAAAGGGAGAGGGTGGGAGTGAGTCCCAAGTCGGTTGGGAGGAAGCCCCAACTCTGCTAGGAACACACAACACAACAGGAAGTGCACAACTTCTGGAGTAGTCCACACGGATGTGGCAATCACAACACACAAGGGAAGATAACACGTACAAAACTCAGTGGATGAGTCCGCGCGGGTGCAACGGTTGTTATAGCAAGTTTTATGTAAAAGTTTTGTCTGATGTCTGGGGAGGTAGCCATCACGAGAAGGACAACGTTAACAACATATACAACACATTTTCATTAATAGATATGTATTACAACAAGTGAATGAGTTCAAGTGTTAAACATGTTAAAGTAACATGCATTACAAGTGTTCAAGATTAGTCTTACAACAATTACAATACACGTGTGAAAACGTGTTAGCCTGTTAGCAGGCTTCTGAATTAAGAGGAAAATTCTAAGACAAACCGTTACACCATACTTCATTAACCTTGTGGGCGGGGCATTAGAGCCACTACTTACACCTCAAAGAAACGATTACAGACTCTCTTGGCTATGTGCGAGGAGCTGAGGTGAAAAGCCTTTTGCATGTACAAATGAGGGGTATTTATAGCCAAGGGTGAAACTGACCCTTGTGGCTATTCGACTACCCTCATGACTGTTTGACTTCCATGACTTTTCAACTTTACATGACTCTTTGTACAACAAGTGGGTCTCTTGGACTTCCACATTACATTACATTGATTGACAGTATGGCCCACAGTAGAGGTGTGGACGAAATGACTCATGACATGAATTGACATGACAATTCTAGTGCATTCATGCTGCTACTAGTGTGCATGTCGAGCTGCAGTGTTATTGGGTGATGGATGTCCTCATGGTGTGTCACAGCTCACCTCCGCATGGCAAAGTGCACAGAGTCTTCGATGGTCCTTGGTTCGCTTGATGTTGCTTTTGCACGTTTCTCATTACTTGTATGTTGGAAGGCTTGACAGGTTTGTATGTTCGCGAAAGGTGCATGTTCATCCGTACATCCTTCCATGAGCACATCTTACATGTTTGCTCGTCCATCTATCTGGGAACACATCTTTGCATGATCATCCATTTGCAAGCACATCTCTTCGCATGCATCGTTTGTTCATCCATTGGTGTACCTGTCCTTTTGCATGTTCTCCATTCATTCATCCCATTTGTCATCGCACCATGTTTGTTTGTGTACCTGTACATGCAGTCACTCATAACAAAACAACAACAAATCCAAAAACCTCCTAGTCTACCATGATACATGATCATTTCAGATGCAGGTGACCGTGAGAGGTAACAAGGTTGTGAGGCGGGATGGAGGCTCTGGGCACTGCAGATGAAAACTGTGTAAGAGTCATTAGGTGATGAAGATGGGAAATCTGGATTGAAAGTGACATTCCACAGGGTCTGGCTCAACTAGAGGACAAAATTGCGCAATTTTTGGGAGGAATAGTTTGGGCTGCAAGAAGGTTGGGTAGGAAAAACCTGCGCAGTTTCCGAAACGAGTGGGCAGTTGGAGCTTGGCAGCCAGGACTGTGCAATTCCTAGAGGGAAATGGCAGCTGGATGCCAGGAAACTGGCAAAAAAAACTACGCAATTCCTCGAGGGAACTAGCAGTCAGCTATCGAGTCACTGGGAGCAAAAGTTGCACAATTCCTGGAGGGAACTGGAAGTCTGCTACTAGGTGACTAGTAGCAAAAACTGCGCAAATCCTGAGGGGAACTGTCAGTCAGATGTTGGGAGCTGCTCGTGGGAAAAACTACGCTGATGCTGGGAGGCTGGCTTGCTGATCACCTCTGCGCAATTTCTGATCTGAGTAGACTGTTGTGTAGCAAAGGGCTTGCTCATGAAAACTGCGCAGTTTTCTTAGTGAGAAACCGGTCGACTGTTAGGATACCTGGCTAGAAAAACTACACAATTTTCTAAGGGAGATAGGGACGAGCACTGGGTATCTATCCAACATGTCTGCGCAATTTTCTCAGTCAATGGAGTGGGTAAGTTATGCAGAGTTTGCTCAATTTTTGAGGGGACTCAGTCCCGGGGTGGCTGCCCGATCAGACTCTTTGGTTGACCAGCATGAGGGCTGATTGATTTTCTTGCGGGTAGCGCAACTTGAAATGACTTGCTTGTTGCTTCTATGCTGTTTTGGGTGACATTCAATCTAGTTGATAGCGGGTTGATGGTCCGACTATTGGATGTGAGTTCGGTCGTCAGAAGTTCAAAAAAATGACTAAGTGTGTGAACGAGTGAAAGATGCATGTGTGATCTTGCAAACAGACACTTACATTACTCAACGATGAGACGACTCAAAACCATCTAGACACACATGTTCAACATGACTAATTGATGGTGTAGGAGACAAGAACGACACTTGTGATTGATCATTGGTTGATCGCGATGACGCTTGCATGACAGTGAATGTGACTCTGTGTGTGAGTGCGACAAATGTTTTCATAGCGAACATAACATGTACACATGAAGCGAAGAACTTGAACATGACCAGAAAATGGTCGCAACTATGACTTTGACATCAACATGCAAAAACGTTGGTGAAATGAGCAAGCAAGGTGGGTGCGAAGACTCACACGAGCTCATGGAGTGAACCCAAGTGTGTGCATTCATTAAGTGAAACTCTCAAGGGAGGCTCCAAAATTGAGTGCAGGCAAAAATTTTGGAGGGTGGTTGTAGCCGCTACAATACTTAGCAACACACTCGTAGAACTCTAGCATCTCTGTTTTGGTTCATTGATAGCACAGGGCCTTGGTATTTCGAGGAGTATTGAATTATTGTGTGGGTTACTTCAGCTTCCCCACTTACCGCGTGGACATACATGGTTCACCTTTTTCCAACTCAATCAAACACAATCAAAAGTTTAGCTTGATCATAGTGTTTCGAATTCAGGAAGGGTAGTTTAGCTCACGAGTTAAATATTTCCAGAGTATAAGTTTTCATCTCTGGTGTTGCTCCTCTGCTAGTAGGCCTGGACACTATCCCGACAGAGTCACGCAGGAACACACACATTTTTCCACTACCAGCGAGCTTGGTCAATACCTCGGTGGAGTTGCATGCTTCACCTCTCTCTGCAAGAAGCATTTCTCTTCTTTCTCCTTTTGTATTTTTTCGAGAGGACTGTGCATAGGCACTTATTTATTTTTGGGGCAGAAGAGGGATCCTGACTTATTGAGAGCAGAAGAGGTTGTTCCTTCATAGAAGCATGTAAGACCTCTGAAATAGGTTTTCTTGTTTAGATTTCCTCTTCTCCGTTTCTACTAGTTGGATGAGCTTGAACACACAGAGCAAAAGGCTGAGTGCAGGCATGGGGCTTCCTAGTGTGGACACAAGTTCATGGTTGGACCAAAACTTCCCTTGCAGATGGCTCATATTTTCCATCAAGACTTCATCGGCCAAAGGTTATAACCAAGCACAGAGAAGACAGACACAAGACTGACCAAGTGCTGCAGTGTCACAAGTTTCTTCAAATATCAACCACATACTCTATTCCAAAGACAGAACATAGTAGTTGGCAACACTTATTTTCGGAAACAAAAATAGTAAGATATCAAGCAAACAAAACAAACATAAAAAAATAGTAGGCATAATAGACCCAATAAAAACAAATATGTTGGGCAAGGCAATCAAAATGAAAACAAAAAGCCGCAAGCTGACTATGTACATGGCATAGGGTGCGGCCCAACTTACTAAAAGTGATGCTCGAGATCTTGGCCATTGGCAGGAAGGTTGTCAACCCTCCTGCCAAGTGATTACAAATGGTATGTGTGTGGACGAAGCTTCTCATGGACCAGTGTAAGATTATCGGGTTCCGCTATTGGAACTTGGTGGTATCCCGAAATACCTTTACGTGAAAATGACACTACTGATTTAGATGCTACATGCAACATAGGATCTGATGATGGCACGAGATAGTTGTTTTTATTCCAGGAACGGTTCATGTTTATGAAATCAATGCACAATCAGATTTCCCCAGATTTCTTATGTACTGAACTTAAATTAGAAACCCATGTATGGTGATGAACTTTGTAAGTAATCCAAACATCCAACAACTTAGTCAATTCTTTCTATATAATAGGTTCAAGCGACATATGTGTTTTACCCAGCTTTTTCTGCAATGGCTTGGCTCCTCCTTTGATTGGAATCCTGTGTTGGATCATTCACGTGTCATGTGTACTCAGGTCATCATATACCCACGCGGACACATCTCAGTACTATTTGATCAAGCAGACAAAGGCTTGCCGCTACTCCAATGTGCAGTTTTCACCGAGACTGACTATCTTCAGATCATGATTGGTTCGCAGGTTGCTATGTTCATTCATACTGGTGGACCTGTGGGTTTTGCTGTTTTTGGGCCCTTGACAATGGTTCTACAAGTCATAGAGCTTATTTAGAGAAACCACATCCTCGAGGATGAGGCTTCCTTTTTTTCCAACAACTACAGTTTTTAGGGGCTTCTCGTGCTCATCTTCATCGCCTGTTGTGTCCTTGTAAACATCAACATTGTTCATGGAGTGCAACATCTGTCGACCATCACCAAAAACACGTAGCTCAGTTATGTTATCATAGAAATAAGGCTTATACAAAACTTCATCAATACATCTATCCCTAAGTAGTGACATACTAGTAGCTGCGTTTTCCAAGGCATTAGCAGTTGCACTACACGTTCTTGGCACAACATTGATATTAAATGCTTGGAAGTTAGAGATCAGTCATCACACCTCTAGCTGTTAACTTTTTAGATGAGGTGACAAACAATGAATGTTTCTACATACCTGTCGTAATACTGTTTCCGAATCACCTACCACTTTGAGTGCGACCGAGTGGAGGCTGATGGCTTTCTGTAAGCCCAACATGAGTTCTTCATACTCAGCAACGTTGTTCGTGCACTCGAACTCCAAGCGAATTGAAATGAGATGCTTTTGTTTGTATGGGTTGATCAAGACACACCTGGCTCCTGAGCCGTCCTGTGCCTTTGATCCATCAAAGTACACAATCCACAACTTATCTGTACACGGACCACTTGTTGTACTAGTACTGCTGCTACTACTGTTGCTACTGCTACTGCTACTATTGGTACAATGCAATATACATGTTTCATTACCATCAGTTGGGCATGGAAGGAGTCCCAACTACGTGTCTGGTGGGGTTGGAGTTGGATGTGCAGGATAACACCCCAATGCTGTTTCTAGGAGGAAGTTGCCAAACATGAGTTCTATGAAGGTCAACGGTTCATTCTCACCATTAAGGGGAGTGACATTATGCTTCATATACCTCTCGAAGAACACCCGGATTTGGTTGCATTTTCCCTTGTACAGAAGCCACATGTGAGACCATTTTGTAGAAAAATATATGTCCAGCGTGCTGGACTAGTCTCTGCTTAGTAGACCATATTCTTCTGGTATGTCCACAACAACTATATCGATGCATTGGTGGACTCGACCATCATGAGATAGTCAAATGATCACGTCTCGCAGTTCTCCAATGGTTGGTATCAATGTTCAATCAAGTTGGATGATTCGCGCAGATGACTTGCTCCATTGTGCATTGATCTTTTTAGCAAGGAAGAGTGGCATGACGTTGGCTGCCACGCTAAAATCAAACAAGCAGTTGTGAAAATTATAGTTAAAAACTTCAAATGAAAGTAGGAATGGAGGGCAACAAGAGTTCTTTTCTTCCATCTAGAGTGTGTTGAGCACAATGGTAAGTGATCCGGGAGGTGTGCTTGCTCCCTTGCTGGTAGAGGTTGTGATGTCTATTGCTGTCTGTCCCAATGCATGCAGCAGGATGTCTCGTTGACTCTGGATCTTTGCTAACTCAAACAAAATGATGTTCGCTCGAGTTTTCTTCATGTCATCTACAATGTTGTAGTCCAAAGGTGGAAGAATCATCGAGGTGTCCGGGGTAGAATGAATGTTCGCATTGTCTGGTGGAGTGTTATACAACTTGCTATTCATGGACGTACTCTTGTTCGCTGCTATCTTCCCAGACTTGTTTTGTGTTTTCTGCTTTGGGGCGACTGGTGGATCAACCTTCCTCACCAGTAGTCTCATCTTCTCTTGTGTTTCCCCAAGTGTAAGGGAAGCCCCTTTACTCTTGAGATTGTAAAGATCACTTTTCTTTTGGGTCTGCTTCTCGATGTTCGTCTTCGGCATTGATTGCTAGCACTGATACACATTCACCACATGCCTAGAACTTGATTCCTCATTAGGTGCACCCTCTACGCCATTATTAGTGTCTTTCGTCTTCTCCTTCATACTCTTTTCCACATCGAATGTATGACTACATACAGAGTTCGTGACTTGCTTCCAGTCCAAACAAGAGTTCTCAGCATGATGTTCTTCGTGGAATGAATAGAACTTAGGATCTGCACACTATTCGACCTGGAACACAGAGCTCTGCGTAGTTTTTGGAGCGGACCAATTGCTTCTTGATGAGCTGCTTCCCTATCTCTGTCTAGGCAGACGACTGCTTGCAGATGTGTCCATTTTTTGTTATTTAAGCTTAGACACCTCCATAGTCAATTTCTTGATGAGGCAAATGAGGGTTTCAATACCGGTTTCTTCATTGTCTCTACCCTTTCTCACCATCGCTTGGGACTTCCTGCTCGCGTCCTTGGAGTCCTTTGTTGATTCATCATCCTTGATGACTCCAATCGTGCACAATCCTTACTCTACAACAGTAGCCTCTTCGGAATTTTCCAAAAGTGTTGGTTTCGCAACTTGCTTGACGAACTGCGCAATGCTGGTTAGTAGTGTGGATGTGTAGTAATTGACAGTGATGGAGTCATGAGGTTTGATGTCCGCTGCAAATTTGTTCAATATGTGTGTAAACCTATGATTGAAATATTTTACCTTCTCTTTTCCCTCCATCTTCAACCTTCCCAATTCTTTGAGTAGCATGGTTGGGGTCTTGTCATCAGTAAAATTTTCAAGGAACATGTGTTTGAATGCGCCCCAGTTCTATATGGATTTCAGTGAAAGGATGTGATACCATGCAACTGCATGACCATTTAAGGTACATGGAAACAATCTACATGCTATGTCGTCATACAGTAGCTCAAGGTTATGTAGCTATAGGTAGATGTTGTCCAAGTGATTTTCTGCCTTTACCGTGCTGTCAGGGTTAAATTTGATATTCATTCTCTGTACTCACTTCAGAATATTGTGCAAGACACCTAGGAGAGCCAATGGTTGCTGAGTCATCCATTCCAGATTTGGGTCAGCCATCTCTTCTTCTTCTTCGTCCTCCTCCTCTCTTTCAGAATCAAAAGACTCCAACTCTGAGTCCGTTGGTTCGTCTCTGCCTCCGCCTCCTCCATTACCTTCCCCTTCGCCTCTTGTACCAAAGTCCGATCCCAAGATCATAAGAGTGTCTCATTCTCCTTTCTGGAAGACTGGAGGTTCCTCTCCATATTCAATAGCTTCTTCCAAACCTTCAAGCGTGGAAAGGACTATTTCTTCCACTGATGATACAACAACTCTTGTAGGAGTGGCTTTTAGATTTCTTGATGCGTATGGAAGATGTTGTATGCCTGGGATCAGTTCGACTACTTTCATAAATTGGCGAGTGATGGGACGGATGGAGCGAAGTTGATGATATGGAATTTCGTGTTCAGTCCTGGGAGGTGAGAAGTAACCAAATGCAGAGTCGCGCGTAGGTGAGAAGGAGTGTGAGTTAATGCCTTGACCAAATGGTTGATGAATGAGTGTGAGAGGACATTCAACCATATACAACTGGCTTCCCTTCTTCTAGCACCAGAAATGTTGATGGTGCTGGACCTGTCAACATTCAGGGGATCACCCCGATATGAGGTCCCAACTAGACCTGACATCGTTTGGTGTGGGAGTCCCATCCGATATGATGGCCCAGTTTTTATTATCTTAAGGATTTTCCTCAACTCTTGCTTGTCAGCTGAAGAGAGTGGTTTTCTTTGTCTTCGAGAAGTAATGTTCACGTGCCTGGCGATTGCTAGTGTCACTTGTGTCAATGGTTCTTTCACTGTATAGGGAGAGGGTGGGAGTGAGTCCCAAGTCGGTTGGGAGGAAGCCCCAACTCTGCTAGGAACACACAACACAATAGGACATGCAGTCACAACACACAAAGGAAGATAACATGTACAACACTCAGAGGATGAGTCCGCTCAAGTGGAATGGTTTTTATAGCAAGTTTTATGTGAAAGGTCTGTCTAATATCCAGGGAGGTAGCCACCATGGGCAGGACAACATTAACAAAATATACAACACATTTTCATTAATGGACTATGTATTACAACAAGTGAATCATTTCAAGTGTTAAACACAGGTTAAAGCAACATGCATTAAAAGTGTTCAAGATTAGTCTCACAACAGTTACAATACATGTGTGAAAACGTTCTGGTCTGTTAGCAGGATTCTGAATTAAGCGAAAGTTCCAAGACACATTGTTACACCATACATCACTAACCTCGTGGGTGGTGCATTGGATCCACTACTTACTCCTCAAAGAAATGATTACAGACTCTTTTGGCTATGTGGGAAGCGCTAAGGTGAAAAGTATTTTTCATGTACAAATGAGTGGGTATCTATAACCAAGGGTGAAACTAACCCTTGTGGCTGTTCGAATACCCTCATGACTTTTTGACTTCCATGAATTTTCAACTTTACATGATTCTTTGTACAACAAGTGGGTCTCTTGGACTTCCACGTTACATTACATTGATTGACAGTATGGCCCACAGTAGAGATGTGGATGACATGACTTGTGACATGAATCAACATGACAGTGCTGGTACATTTATGCTGTTGGGTGATGGATGTCCTCTTGGTGTGTCACAGCTTCACCTCCACATGCCAAAGTGCACAGAGTCTTCGATGGTCGTTGGTTCACTTGATGTTGCTTTTGCACGTTGCTCCTTGCTTGTATGTTGGAAGGCTTGATAGGTTCGTCTGTTCGCGAAAGGTGCATGTTCATCCTTCTGTCCGTCCGTGAGCACATCTTACATGTTTGCTCATCCGTTTGTCCATAAACACATATTTGCATGATCATCCATTTGCAAGCACATCTCTTCACATGCATTGTTTGTTCGTCCATTGGTGTACCTGTTCTTCTGCATGTGCGCCTTTTGTTCATCCCATTCTTTGTCACGCCATGTTTGTTTATGTACCTATACCTATAGTCACTCATGACGAAATGACATCAAATCCAAAAAAATCCTAGTCTACCATAATACATCATCATTTCGAATGCAGGTGACTGAGAGAGGTAACAAGGTTGCGAGGTGGGATGGAGGCTCCAGGCACTGCTGATGAAAAATGTGCAAGAGTCACTAGGTGATGAAGATGGATAATATGGATTGAAAATGACTGTCCGCGAGGTCTGGCTCAACTAGAGGATAAAACTACATAGTTTTTCAGAGGAACAGTCCGGGCTGTAGGAAGGTTGGGCAGGAAAAATTTGCGGAGTTTCAGGAACAAGTAGGTAGTGGGAGTTTGGTAGCTAGAACTATGCAATTCGTGTAGGGAACTAGCAGTAAAAAATGTGCAATTCCTGGAGGGAAATGGCAGTCGGCTGCTGGGTCACTAGTAAAAAAACTGCGCAATCCCTGGAGGGAACTAGTAGTCTGTTGCTAGGTCACTGGCAGCAAAAACTACGCAATTCCTGAGGGGAACAGTTAGTTGGCTGTCGGGAGCTGTTGGTGGGGAAAATTGCGTTGATGCTGGGAGGTTGGTTGCTGATCAAATCTGCGTAGTTTCTGAGCTGAGCTAACTGCTGTGCAGCAAACGGATTTCTCATGAAAACTACGCATTTTTCTTGGTGAGCAACTAGTTGACTGTCAGGAAACCTGGTTGGAAAAACTGCGCAATTCTCTGAGGGAGACAGGGATGGGCACTGGGTGTCTATCCGGCCCGTGTGCGCAATTTTCTCAGTCAGCGGAGCGGGAAATGTCTGCAACTTCTGCGCAATTTTTTAACGGAGTCAGTCTGAGGGTGGCTGCTGGGTAAAACTCTCTCGTTGACCAGCATGAGGGCTGATTGATTTTCTTGCGGGTAGCGCAACTTGAAATGACCTTCTTGGTGCTTTTGAGCTATTTTGGGTGACATTCAATCAAGTCGATAGTGGGGTGATGGTCCGACTGTTGGAGGGGAGTCTGGTTGTCAGAAGTTCAGGAAAATGACTAAGGGTGTGAACGAGTGAAAGATTCATGTGTGATCTTGCAAACACACACTTACATGACTCAACGACGAAAAACCATCCAGACACACATTTTCAACATAACTGACTAATGGTTCAAGTGACAAGCGTGACACTTGTGATTGATCATTGGTCGACCATGAGGACACTTGCATGCCAGTGAATATGACTCCATGTGTGAGTGCGACAAATGTTTTCATAGTGAGCACAACATGTACACATGAAGCGAAGACCTTGAGCATGACCAGAACATGGTCGCAAACATGACTTTGAAATCAACATGAAAAAACTTGGGTGAAATGAACAAGAAAGGTGGGTCTGAAGACTCACATGAGCTCACGGAGTGAACCCGAGTGTGTGTAGTCATCAAGTGAAACTCTCAAGGGAGGCTCCAAAATTAGGTGCAAGCTAAAATATTGAAGAGTGATTGTAATCGCTACAACATCTTCATTATGTTTTCTTTACCTTATTGGTATAAAATAAATCCACATTGAATAAATCCACATTGGATTGAAATGTTTTACCTTTTCTTTTCCCTCCATCTTCAGGCTTCCCAATTCTTTGAGTAGCATGGTTGGGGTCTTGTCATCAGTAAAGTTTTCAAGGAACATGCGTTTCAATGCGCCCCAGTTCTGTATGAATTTCGGTGAAAGGATGTGATACCATGAAACTGCGTGACCGTCCAAGGTACATGGAAACAATCTACATGCTATGTCGTCATACCGTAGCTCAAGGTTCTGTAGCTGTAGGTAGAAGTTGTCCAAATGATCTTCTGCCTTCACCGTGCTGTCAAGGTTAAATTTGATATTCATTCTCTCCGCTCATTTCAGAATCGTGTGCAAGACACCTAGGAGAGCCAATGGTCGCTGAGTCATCCATTCCAGATTTGGGTCATCCATCTCTTCTTCTTCTTCGTCCTCGTCCTCTCTTTCAGAATCAGGTGGTTCCAACTCTAAGTCCGTTGGTTCGTCTCCACCTCCACCTCCTCCATTCCCTTCCCCTCCGCCTCCTGTACCAGAGTATGATCCCAAGATCACAAGAGTGTCTCGTTCTCCTTGCTAGAATACTGGAGGTTCCTCTCCATCTTCAATAGCTTATGCCAAACCTTCAAGAGTGGAAAGGACTGCTTCTTCCACCGATGATACAACAACTATTCTAGGAGTGGCTTTTGGCTTTCTTGATGCATATGGAAGATTTTATATGCTTGGGATTAGTTCGACTACTTTCACGAACTGGCGAGTGATGGGATGGATGGAGCGAAGTTGATGATATGTAATTTTGTGTTCAATCCTGGGAGGTGAGAAGTAACCAAATGCAGAGTTGCGTGTAGGTGAGAGGGAGTGTGAGTTAATGACTTGACCAGATGGTTGATGAATGAGTGTGAGAGGACATTCAACCATATACAACTGGCTTCCCTCCTTCTAGCACCAGAAATGTTGACAGTGATGGACCCACCAACATTCAGTGGATCACCCTGGTATGAGGTCCCAACTAGACCTCACATCGTTTTGTGTGGGAGTCCCATTTGGTATGATGGCCCAGTTTCCATTATCTTAAGGATTTTCCTCAACTCTTGCTCGTGAGCACAAGAGAGTGGTCTTCTTTGTCTTTGAGAAGCAAGGTCCGTGTGCCTGGTGATTGCTAGTGTCACTTGTATCAATGGTTCTTTCACTGTCGAGGTTGAGGGTGGGAGTGAGTCCCAAGTCGGTTGGGAGGAAGCCCCAACTCTGCTAGGAACACACAACACAACAGGATGTGCACAACTTCCAGAGGAGCAGTCCATATGGATGTGGCAGTCACAACACACAGAGGAAGATAATACATACAACACTCAATGGATGAGTTCGCTCGAGTGCAACAGTTTTTATAGCAAGTTTTATGTGAAAGGTCTGTCTAATGTCTGGGGAGGTAGCCACCACGGGCAGGACAACGTTAACAACATATACAACACATTTTCATTAATATATTATGTATTACAACAAGTGAATCATTTCAAGTGTTAAACACAGGTTAAAGAAACATGCATTAAAAGTGTTCAAGATTAGCCTTACAACAGTTACAATACATGTGTGAAAATGTGCTGGCCTGTTAGCGGGCTTCTGAATTAAGAAAAAGTTCCAAGACACATCATTACACCATACATCACTAACCCCGTGGGCGGGGTGTTGGAGCCACAACTTACTCATAAAAGAAATGATTACAGAATCTCTTGGCTATGTGGGAGGAGTTGAGGTGAAAAGTATTTTGCATGTAAAAATCAGGGGGCATTTATAGCCAAGGGTGCAACTGACCCTTGTGGTTGTTCGACTACCCTCAGAACTTTTTGACTTCCATGAATTTTTGACTTTACATGACTCTTTGTACAACAAGTGGGTCTCTTGGACTTCCACGTTACATTACATCGATTGACAGTATGGTCCACAGTAGACATGTGGACAACATGACACTGCTAGTACATTTGTGCTGTTGGGTGATGGATGTCCTCATACTGTGTCACAGCTTCACCTTCGCATCCCAAAGTGCACAGAGTCTTCGATGGTCGTTGGTTCACTTGATGTTGCTTTTGCACATTGCTCCTTGCTTGTATGTTGGAAGGCTTGACAGGTTCGTCTGTTCGCAAAAGGTGCATGTTCATCTGTTCGTCTATCCGTGAGCACATCTTACGTGTTTCCTCATCCGTCTGTCTATGAACACATATTTGCATGATCATCCATTTGCGAGCACATCTCTTCGCATGCATTATTTGTTTGTCCATTGGTGTATATGTTCTTATCCATGTGCTCCTTTCATTCATCCCATTCCTTGTCATGCCATGTTTGTTTATGTACTCGTACCTGCAGTCACTCATGATGAAATGACATCAAATCCAAAAACCTCCTAGTCTACCATAATACATCATCATTTCCGATGCAGGTGACTAAAAGAGGTAACAAGATTGCGAGGTGGGATGGAGGCTTCTGGCACTGCTGATGAAAACTGTGCAAGAGTCACCAGGTGATGAAGATGGGTAATACGGATTGACAATGACTGTCCGCTGGGTTTGGCTCTGCTAGAGGAAAAAACTGTGTTGTTTTTGGGAGGAACAGTCCGGGCTATAGGATGGTTGGGCAGGAAAAGTTTGCGCAGTTTTTGGAACAAATGGGTAGTGGGATTTTGGTAGCCAGAACTGTGAAATTTGTGTAGGGAACTGGCAGCAAAAAATGCGCAATTACTGGAGGGAAATAGCAGTCGGATACTAGGTCACTGGAAACAGAAACTGCGCAATTCCTGGAGGGAAGTGGCAATCTGCTGCTGGGTCAATGGGAGCAAAAACTGTGTAATTCCTGAGGGCAACTGTCAGTCAGCTACAGGGAGCTACTAGTGGGGAAAATTGTGCTGATGCTGGGAGGTTGGCCTGTTGATCACCTCTGCGTAGTTTTTGAGCTTAGCGGACTGCTATGCAGCAAAGGGCTTGCTCATGAAAATTGCGCAGTTTTCTTGTGGAGCAACCAGTTAACTGTCAGGTAACTTGGCTGTAAAAATTGCGCAATTTTCTGAGGGAGACAAGAACGGGAACTGGGTGTCTGTTCAGCCTGTGTGCACAATTTTCTCAGTCAGCAGAGTAGGAAAGGTCTAAAACCTCTGCACAATTTTTTAAGGGAGTTAGTCCGAGGGTGGTTGCCGGGTAAAACTCTCTGATTGACCAGCATGAGGGCTGATTGATTTTCTTGTGGGAGTGCAACTTAAATTGAATTTCTTGGTGCTTCTGAGCTATTCTGGGTGACACTCGATAAAGTCGATAGTGGGGTGATGGTTCGGCTGTCGAAGGGGAGTCCGGTCACCAGAAGTTCAACAAAATGACTAAGTGTGTGAACGAGTGAAAGATGCATGTGTGATCTTGCAAACACACACTTACATGACTCGACGACGAAAAACCATCCAGACACACATGTTCAACATGACTGACTAACAGTTCAAATGACAAGCGCGACACTTGTGATTGATCATTGGTCGACCATGAGGACACTTGTACGCCAGTGAATATGACTCCATGTGTGAGTGTGACAGATGTTTTCATAGCTAACACAACATGTAAACACGAAGCGAAGACCTTGAACATGACCAGAAAATGGTCACAAGCATGACTTTGAAATCAACATGCAAAAACTTGGGTGAAATGAACAAGCAAAGTGGGTGCGAAGACCCACACGAGCTCATGGAGTGAACTCGAGTGTGTGCAGTCATCAAGTGAAAGTCTCAAGGGAAACTCCAAAATTGGGTGCAAGCTAAAATTTTGAAGAGTAGTTATAATCGCTACAACATCTTCATTATATTTTCTTTACCTTATTGGTATAAAAAAAATCCACGTGAAAATTCTTTACAAGCCTATAGTCTTGATTGCCTCTTACTTTACTTCAACTTGAATTCTTTGTAATATGCATTTTTTAAAGATGATTTGGCTTCAAACGTTTCTTTTCTAGAAGCCTATAGTCTTGATGGCCACTTACTTTACTTCAACCTCAATTATTCGTAATATGCATTTTTTAAAGATGATTTGGTTTCAAACTTTTCCTTTCTCAGAAGCCCCCGAGAAATATGACCATGTTTTTAAGGTTTTGAAAACCATAGGGATAAATGGAGATAGATTATGTTTTTATGATCAAAATTTTATCACAAACAAAGACTAGATAAGATGGAGTTATCGTTAAATTACATTTATAACTGAAGTGTAAATAGACGAATCTCAGGCCCCAAAAAAGATGTGGGTACTTTACAATCCTCTTTAATACTAATATAATGTTATTGGTAAATTAAATTTTTATACTTGAGGTTATGAAGTTTATCTCCTTAAAATGATACGATTTTAATATAATGCTATAGATATATATATATATATATATATATATATATATATATATATATATATATATATATATATATATATATATAGATAGATATATATATATTTTCTATATTATGAATAAATTTAATATCATAGAGTTTACTTTTTTTAATATTATTAAATTTAATATAATGTAATAATTTTTTCTGTAATTTTATTTGAGAAAATAAAATTATATGTTGTAGGATCTCTAAATGAATATGGTAGAACCATACATAAATTCGTACTCAGAAAAAGAAAAAGAAAAAGAGAAAGAAAAAGAAAAAGAATATATATATATATATATATATATATATATATATATATATATATATATAATGAACTTGGGTCTAAGTGAAAATACATATATTTTTCTCCCTTTCTTCTTATCTACTTTTAGCCATCCTCCTTGATCAATAGTGACTACTAAAATAACTTGCTGGTCTCCTTATAGTGTAAACTTTCCCTTGAATAAGGGTGTTTGAATCATCCTATCTCCTTCTCTGTCTCCATTGCTTGGACTAAATTTCCTTCTATACTTGGATGTGAGCTTAATGCCATGGTCCCATATTGATTAGTTTTTCCATTTACTAAAGGTTATGATTTTCCTTATTTATGAGATTTCCCAAGTCCTCCGCTTCCTCTTCTCCTTTTGATTGTTGCTCTAGAAATTGCCATCCATTGGGTCTTTTAGCCAGTTTCTTTTCTTCCTTGGATCTTTCCTTGCTATAGGACATGATTTTTGTAAATGTGGAGTTTGTATACAAAGGTAACACGTGAAAGTCATATTCTAGAAATCAAAAAACTGGGTCCAACATTGATTTTTAAAAGAATACAGTTAGGTAGTCCTTTGTTGACGTATACCTCTACACGAATTCTGGCTAAAGTGTAGATTTGTTCTTTGGCTCTTTGTGTATCTATTTTGATGTATCTCCCCAACATGTTACTAATTCCTTCTAGTACATTTTTATGCCATAAATGAAGAGGAAGATTATGTAATCTTACTGAAATCAACATTTTGGAGAGCACCACTGAATTGGCATCGAGTTTTGGAAATCATAGGGTGATAAAAAGTGTTGCATTTCCAAAGAACCATGGCCCCTCCTGTAAAGCGTACTTTTCAATATCTGATGATTCAAATTTTACAATAAAGATGATTCAAATTTTACAATAAAGAATCCTCTTGAGCATAGGTTAACCCCAAAATGTACTTTCTGATGATTCAAATTTTACAATAAATAATAGTGTGGAGCATAAATGAACCTCATAATTTACCCACTGAAAAATATCTATTAGTTTTGGCCAGAAACCTTGAATCTACTTATCACTGCCTGCCTGGCACTGAAAAGATGTCCATAGATCATTTTTCTCTCATAAATCTATTGTTATTTCCACTACCAGTGAGCCTGGTCAATACCCCGGTGGAGTTTCATGCTTCACCTCTTTCCACATGAAGCCTTTCTTCTTTCTCCTTTTGTATTTTTTGGAGAGGACTGTGCATAGGAACTTATTTATTTTTGGGGCAGAAGAGGGATCCCAACTTATTGAGAGCAGAAGAGGTTGTTACTTCATAGAAGCATGTAAGACCTCTGAAATAGGTTTTCTTGTTTAGATTTCCTCTTCTTTGTTTCTACTAGTTGGATGTGCTTGAACACACAGAGGAGAAGGTTGAGTGTAGGCATGGGGCTTCCCAGTGTGGACACAGGTTCATGGTTGGACCAAAACTTCCCTTGCAAACGGCTCGTATTTTCCGTCAAGACTTCATCGACCGAAGGCTATAACCAAGCACAGAGAAGATGGACACAAGACTGACCAAATGCTGTAGTGTCACAAGTTTCTTCAAACATCAACCACATACTCTATTCAAAAGTCAGAACATGGTAATTGGCAACACTTATTTCTGGAAACAAAAATAGTAAGATATCAAGCAAACAAAACAAACGTAGAAAAATAACAGGCATAATAGACCTAATAAAAACAAAGATGCTAGGCAAGGCAATCAAAATGAAAACAAAAAGCAGCAAGTAGACTATGTACATGGCACAGGGTGCGGCCCGACTTACTGAAAGTGATGCTCGAGATCTTGGCTGTTGGCAGGAAGGTTGTCAACCCTCCTGTCAAGTGATTACAGATGGTATGTGTGTGGGCCAAGCTTCTCATGGACCAGTGTAAGATTATCGGGTTCCGCTATCAGAACTTGGTGGTATCCCGAAATACCTTTAGGTGAAAATGACACTACTGCTTCAGATGCTACGTGCAACATAGGATCTGATGATGGCATGGGATAGTTGTTTTTATTCCAGGAACGGTTCAAGTTTCTGAAATCAATGCACAATCAGATTTCCCCGGATTTCTTATGTATAGAACTTCAATTAGAAACACATGTACGGTGATTAACTTTGTAAGTAATCCAAACATCCAACAACTTAGTCAATTCTTTATGTATAATTGGTTCAAGTGACATATGTGTTTTAACCAGCTTTTTTTGCAATGGCTTGGCTCCTCCTTTGCGTGGAATCCCATGTTAGATCATTCACGTGTCGTGTGTACTCAGGTCATCGTATACCCACGTGGACACATCTCGGTACTGTTTGATCAAGCAGACAAAGGCTTGCCGCTAATGCAATGTGTAGTTTTCACCGAGATTGACTATCTATAGATCATGATTGGTTCCCAGGTTGCTCTGTTCGTTCATAGTGGTGGACCTATGGATTCTGCTATTTTTGAGCCCTTGATAATGGTTCTGCAAGTCATAGAGCTTATTTAGAGAAACCACAACCTTGGGATGAGGCTTCCTTTTTTGCCAATAGCTACAGTTTTCAGGAGTTGTTCGTGCTCATCTTCATCGCCTGTTGTGTCCTTGTAAACACCAACGTTGTTCATGGAGTGCAGTATCTATCGACCATCACCAAAAACGCGTAGCTTAGTTATGTTATCATAGACATAAGGATTATACAAAACTTCAACGATACATCTATCCCTAAGTAGTGACATACTAGCAGCTGCGTTTTCCAAGGCATTAGTAGTTGCACTACACGTTCTTGGCACAATAGTGATATTAAATTCTTGGAAGTTAGAGATTAGTCATCACACCTCTAGCTGTTGAATTTTTAGAAGAGGTGACAAACAATGAATGTTGCTACGTACCTATCATAATACTATTTCTTAATCACCTACCACTTTGAGTGCGACTATGTTGAGGCTGATGGCTTTCTGTAAGCCCAACAAGAGTGCTTCATACTTAGCAACGTTGTTCATGCACTTGAACACCAAGCGACTTGAAACTAGATGCTTTTGGTTGTATGGGTTGATCAAGACACACCTGGCTCCTGAGCCATCATGTGCCTTTGATCCGTCAAAGTACACGATCCACAACTTATCTGTACATGGACCGCTTATTGTACTAGTACTGCTGCTACTACTGTTGCTACTGCTACTGCTACTATTGGTACAATGCAATATACATGTTTCATTACCATCAATTGGGCATGGAAGAAGTCCCAACTGTGTGTCTGGTGGGGTTGGAGCTGGATGTGCAAGATAACATCCCAATGTTGTTTCTAGGAGGAAGTTGCCAAACATGAGTTCTATGAAGGCCAATGGTTCATTCTCGCCATTAAGGGGAGTCACATTATGGTTCATATACCTCTCGAATAACACTCGGATTTGGTTTCATTTTCCCTTGTACAAAAGCCACATGTGAGACCATTTTGTAAAAAGATATCCATCCAGCTTTCTGGACCAGTCTTTGCTGAGTAGTAGACCATATTATTCGATATGTCCACAACAACTATGTTGATGCATTGGTGGACTCGACTATCATGATATAGTCGAATGATCACGTCTCGCAGTTCACCAATAGTTGTTACCATTGTTCAATCAAGTTGGATGATTCGCGCAGATGTCTCTCTCCATTGTGCATTGATCTTTTTAGCAATGGAGAGTGGCATGACGTTGGTTGCCGCACTAAAATCAAACAAGCAGTTATGAACATTGTAGTTAAAAACTTCAAATGAAAGTAGGAATGGAGGGCAAAAAGAGTTTGTTTCTTCCATCGAGAGTGTGTTGAGCACAATGGTAAGTGATCCAGGAGGTGTGCTTGCTCCCTTGTTGGTAGAGGTTGCACTGTCTATTGCTGTCTGTCCCAATGCATGCAGCGGGATGTCTCGCTGACTCTGGATCTTTGCTAACTTGAAAAAATGATGTTCGCTCGAGTTTTCTTCATGTCATCTACAATGTTGTAGTCCAGAGGTGGAAGAATCACTGAGGTGTCTGGGGTAGAATGAATGTTTGCATTGTCTGGCAGAGTGTTCTGCAACTTGCTACTCATGGATATCTTGTTTTGTGTTTTCTGCTTTGGGGCGACCGGTGGATCAACCTTCCTCACCAGTAATCTCATCTTCTCTTGTGTTTCCCCAAGTGTAAGGGAAGCCCCTTTACTCCTGAGATTGTAACAATCATTTTTCTTTTGGGGCTTCTTCTCGATGTTCGTCTTCGGCATTGATTGCTAGCACTGATACGCATTCACCACATGCCTAGAACTTGATTCTTCATTAGGTGCACCCTATCCGTTATTATCAGTGTCTTTCGGCTTCTCCTACATACTATTTTCCACATTGAATGTATGACTGCATATAGAGTTCGTGACTCGCTTCCAGTCCAAACAAGAGTTCTTGGCGTGATGTTCTTCGTGGAATGAACAGAACTTAGGATCTGCACACTATTCGACCCAGAACACAGAGCTCAGCATAGTTTTTAGAGTGGACCAGTTGCTGCTTGATGAGCTACTTCCCTATCTCTGTCTAGGCGAATGTTTGCTGGCAGATGTGTCCGTTTTTCATTATTTAAGCTCGGACACTTCCATAGTCAATTTCTTGACGAGGCGAGTGAGGGTTTCAATACCAGTTTCTTCATTGTCTCTACCCTTGCTCGCCATCGCTTGGGACTTCCTGCTCACGTCTTTGGAGTCCTTTGTTGATTCACCATCCTTGATGGCTCCAATCGCGCACAAGCCTTTCTCTACAACAATAGCCTCTTCGCAATTTTCCAAGAGTCTTGGTTTCGTAACTCGCTTGACGAACTATGAAATGCTGGTTAGTAGTGTGGACGTGTAGTAATTGAAAGTGATGGAGTCATGAGGTTTGGTGTCTACTACAAATTTTTTCAATATATGTGTAAACATCTGATTGAAATCTTTTACCTTTTCTTTTCCCTCCATCTTCAGGCTTCCCAATTCTTTGAGTAGCATAGCTAGGGTCTTGTAATCAGTAAAATTTTCAAGGAACATGTGTTTGAATGCGCCCTAGTTCTGTATGGATTTTGGTGAAAGGATGTGATACCATGCAATTGCACAACCATTTAAGGTACATGGAAACAATCTACATGCTATGTCGTCATACCATAGCTCAAGGTTCTGTAGCTATAGGTAGATGTTGTCCAAGTGATCTTCTAACTTCACCATGCTGTCAAGGTTAAATTTGATATTCATTCTCTCCACTCGCTTTAGAATCTTGTGGAATACATCTAGGAGAGCCAATGGTCGTTGAGTAATCCATTCCAAATTTGGTCAACCATCTCTTCTTCTTCTTCGTCCTCCTCCTCTCTTTCAGAATCATACGGTTCTGACTCTGAGTCCGTTGGTTCGTCTCTGCCTCCACCTCCTCCATTTCCTTCCCCTCCGCCTCCTGTATCGGAGTTTGATCCCAAGATCACAAGAGTGTCTCGTTCTCCTTGTCGGAAGATTGGAGGTTCCTCTCCATCTTCAATAGCTTCTGTCAGACCTTCAAGTGTGGAAAGGACTGCTTCTTCCATTGATGATACAACAACTCTTGTAGGAGTGGCTTTTAGATTTCTTGATGCATATGGAAGATGTTGTATTCCTGGGATTAGTTCGACTGCTTTTGCAAACTGGTGAGTGATGGGACGGATGGAGCAAAGTTGATGATATGGAATTTCATGTTCAGTCCTGGGAGGTGAGAAGTAAGCAAATGCAGAGTCTCGCGTAGGTGAGAGGGAGTGTGAGTTAATGCCTTGACCAATTGGTTGATGAATGAGTGTGAGAGGATGTTCAACCATATACAACCGGCTTCCCTTCTTCTAGCACCAGAAATGTTGATGGTGCTGGACCCGTCAACATTCACGGGATCACCCCGGTATGAGGTCCCAACTAGACTTGACATCATTTGGTGTGGGAGTCCCATCTAATATGATGGCCCAGTTTTCATTATCTTAAGGATTTTCCTCAACTCTTGCTTGTCAGCACAAAAGAGTGGTTTTATTTGTCTTCGAGAAGTAATGTTCGCATGCCTGGCGATTGCTAGTGTCACTTGTGTCAATGGTTCTTTCACTGTATATGGAGAGGGTGGGAGTGAGTCCCAAGTCGGTTGGGAGGAAGCCCCAACACTGCTAGGAACACACAACACAATAGGATGTGCAGTCACAACACACAAAGGAAGATAACATGTACAACACTCAGAGGATGAGTCCGTTCGAGTGTAATGGTTTTTATAGCAAGTTTTATGTGAAAGGTCTGTCTAATGTCCGGGGAGGTAGCCACCATGGGCAGGACAACATTAAAAAAATATACAACACATTTTCATTAATATATTATGTATTACAACAAGTGAATCATTTCAAGTGTTAAACACAGGTTAAAGAAACATGCATTAAAAGTGTTCAATATTAGTCTCACAACAGTTACAATACATGTGTGAAAACGTTTTGGCATGTTAGCAGGCTTCTGAATTAAGTGAAAGTTCCAAGACACATTGTTACACCATACATCACTAACCCCGTGGGCGGGGAGTTGGATCCACTACTTACTCCTCAAAGAAACGATTACAGACTCTTTTGGCTATGTGGGAGGAGCTGAGGTGAAAAGTATCTTTCATGTACAAATGAGTGGGTATTTGTAACCAAGGGTGAAACTAACCCTTGTGGCTGTTCGACTATCCTCATGAATTTTTTACTTCCATGAATTTTCGACTTTACATGACTCTTTGTACAACAAGTGGGTCTCTTGGACTTCCACGTTACATTACATTGATTGACAGTATGGCCCACAGTAGAGATGTGGACCACATGACTCATGACATGAATCGACATGACAGTGCTGCTAGGTGATGGATGTCCTCATGGTGTGTCACAACTTCACCTCCACATGCCAAAGTGCACGGAGTCTTCGATGGTTGTTGGTTCACTTGATGTTGCTTTTGCACATTGCTCCTTGCTTGTATGTTGGAAGGCTTGATAGGTTTGCCTATTTGCGAAAGGTGCATGTTCATCCTTTCGTCCATCCGTGAGCACATCTTACATGTTTTCTCGTCCGTCCGTTCGCAAACACATATTTGAATGATCATCCATTCGCGAGCACATCTCTTCGCATGCATCATTTGTTCGTCCATTGGTGTACATGTTCTTCTGCATGTGCTCCTTTTGTTCATCCGATTCTTTGTCACGCCATGTTTTTTTATGTACCTCTACCTATAGTCACTCATGATGAAATGACATCAAATCCAAAAAACTCCTAGTCTACCATAATACATCATAATTTCGAATGTAGGTGACTGAGAGAGGTAACAAGGTTGCAAGGTGGGATGGAGGCTCCGGGCACTACTGATGAAAAGTGCGCAAGAGTCACTAGGTGATGAAGATGGATAATACGGATTGAAAATGACTATTCGCGAGGTCTGGCTTAGTTAGAGGATAAAACTACGCACTTTTTTGGAGGAAGAGTCCGAGCTGTAGGAAGGTTGGGCAGGAAAAAATTGCACAGTTTCTGGAACGAGCGAGTAGTGGGAGTTTGGCAGCCAGAACTGTGCAATTCGTGGAGGGAACTGGCAGCAAAAAATGTGCCATTATTGGAGGGAAATGGAAGTCGGCTACTGGGTCATTGGCAACAAAAACTGCGGAATTCCTGGAGGGAACTGGTAGTCTGCTGCTGGGTCACTGGCAGCAAAAACTACACAATTCCTGAGGGGAACTATCAGTCGGCTGTTGGGAGCTACTGGTGGGGAAAAATATGCTGATGATAGGAGGTTGGCCTGCTGATCACCTCTGCACAGTTTCTGAGCTGAGTAGACTGCTGTGCAGCAAAGGGATTTCTCATGAAAACTACGCAGTTTTCTTGGTGAGCAATCAGTTGACTGTCAGGAAACCTGGCTGGAAAAACTGCGCAATTTTCAGAGGGAGATAGGGACAGGCATTAGGTGTCTATCCAGCCAGTGTGCATAATTTTCTCAGTTAGTGGAGTGGGCAAGGTCTGCAGCCTCTGTACAATTTTTTAAGGGAGTCAGTCCGAGAGTGGCTACCAGGTAAAACTCTTTGGTTGACCAGCATGAGGGTTGATTGAATTTCTTGCAGGTAGCGCAACTTGAAATGACTTGCTTGGTGCTTTTGAGCTGTTCTAGGTGACATTTGATCAAGTCGATAGCGAGGTGATGGTCCGACTGTTGGAGGGGAGTCCGGTCGTCAGAAGTTGAGCAAAATGACTAAGGGTGTGAACGAGTGAAAGATTCATGTCTGATCTTGCAAACACACACTTACATGACTCAACGACAAAAAACCATCCAGACGCACATGTTCAACATGACTAACTAATGGTTCAAGTGACAAGCGTGACACTTGTGATTGATCATTGGTCGACCATGAGGACACTTGCACGCCAGTGAATATGACTCCATGTGTGAGTGCGAAAAAATTTTCATAGTGAACACAACATGTACACACGAAGCGAAGACCTTGAGCATGACCAGAACATGGTCACAAACATGACTTTGAAATCAACATGAAAAAACTTAGGTGAAATGAACAAGCAAGGTGGGTGTGAAGACTCACACGAGATCATGGAGTGAACCCGAGTGTGTGCAGTCATCAAGTGACACTCTCAAGGGAGGCTCCAAAATTGGGTGCAAGCTAAAATTTTGAAGAGTGGTTGTAATCGCTACAACATCTTCATTATGTTTTCTTTACCTTATTGGTATAAAATAAATCCACATTAGATTGAAATATTTTACCTTTTCTTTTCCCTCCATCTTCAGGCTTCCTAATTCTTTGAGTAGCATGGCTGGGGTCTTGTCATGAGTAAAATTTTCAAGGAACATGCATTTGAATGCGCCCCAGTTCTGTATCGATTTCGGTGAAAGGATGTGATACCATGCAACTGCATGACCGTCCAAGGTACATGGAAACAATCTACATGCTACGCTGTCATACCATAGCTCAAGGTTATGAAGTTGTAGGTAGAAGTTGTCCGAGTGATCTTCTGCCTTCATCATGCTGTTAGGGTTAAATATGATATTCATTTTCTCCGCTCGCTTCAGAATCTTGTGCAAGACCCCCAGGAGAGCCAATGGTCGCTGAGTCATCCATTCCAGATTTGGGTTAACCTTCTCTTCTTCTTCTTTGTCCTCCTCCTCTCTTTTCAGAATCAGACGGTTTCAGCTCTAAGTCCGTTGGTTCATCTCCGCCTCCCCCTCCTCCACTACCTTCCCCTTTGCCTCCTGTACCGGAGTCTGATCCTAAGATCACAAGAGTGTCTCGTTATCCTTGCCAGAAGACTGGAGGTTCCTCTCCATCTTCAATAGCTTCTGCTAGGCCTTCAAGTGTGAAAAGGACTGCTTCTTTCACCGATGATACAACAACTCTTGTAGGAGTGGCTTTTGGCTTTCTTGATGTGTATGGAAGATGTTGTATGCCTGGGATTAGTTTGATTGCTTTCAAGAACTGGGGAGTGATGGGATAGATGGAGCGAAGTTGATGAAATGGAATTTCGTGTTCAATCTTGGGAGGTGAGAAGTAACCAAATGCAGAGTCACGCATAGGTGAAAGGGAGTGTGAGTTAATGCCTTGACCAGATGGTTGATGAATGAGAGTGAGAGGAAGTTCAACCATATACAACTAGCTTCCCTCCTTCTAGCACCATAAATGTTGATGGTGATGGACCTGCCAACATTCAGGGGATCACTCTGGTATGAGTTCCCAACTAGACCTCACATCATTTGGTGTGGGAGTCCCATATGGTATGATGGCCCAATTTCCATTATCTTAAGGATTTTCCTCAACTCTTGCTTGTGAGCACAAGAGAGTTGCTTTGTCTTCGAGAAACAAGGTTCGTGTGCCTGGCGATTTCTAGTGTCACTTGTGTTAGTGGTTCTTTCACTTTAGAGGGAGAGAGTGGGAGTGAGTCCAAAGTCGGTTGGGAGGAAGCCCCAACTCTGCTAGGAACACACAACACAACATGGCATGCACAAATTTCAGAGGAGCAGCCCATATGGATGCGGCAGTCACAACACACAAAGGAAAATAACACGTACAACACTCAACGGATGAGTTCGCTTGAGTGCAACGGTTTTTATAGCAAGTTTATGTGAAAGGTTTGACTAATGTCCGGGGAGGTAGCCACCACGGGCAGGACAACATTAACAACATATACAACACATTTTCATTAATAGATTATGTATTACAACAAGTGAATCATTTCAAGTGTTAAACACATGTTAAAGCAACATACATTAAAAGTATTCAAGATTAGTCTTACAACAGTTACAATATATGTGTGAAAACATGCTGGAATGTTAGCCAACTTTTAAATTAAGCGAAAGTTCTAAGACACATCGTTACACCATACATCACTAACCCTGTGGGCAGGGCGTTGGAGCCACTACTTACCCCTAAAAGAAACAATTACAGACTCTCTTGGCTATGTGGGAGGAGTTGAGGTGAAAACTATTTTGCATCTACAAATGAGGGGGTATTTATAGCCAAGGGTGAAACTGACCCTTGTGGTTGTTCGACTACCCTCATGACTTTTTGACTTCCATGAATTGTTGACTTTACATGACTCTTTGTACAACAAGTGTGTCTCTTGGACTTCCACGTTACATTACATTGATTGACAGTATGGTCCACAGTAGAGATGTAGACGACATGAGTCATGACATGACTCGACATGACAGTGCTGGTACATTTGTGCTGCTGGGTGACGGTGTTATTGGGAAATCTAGTGTCCACTCAGATCTGCTAGTCCCACTAAGATTGGTAGCTATCTTAGAAACAAACAAACTAAAACCACTTTCATTTTCCTTTATGAAAAGTAGATAAGAGTGGAATGAAGGACACCAACCTCAGTCTTGCACTTGGTTCCTTGCTTGATTCCTCTCCTTTCTGACAGATCCTTGCCGCTTATCCTTCGTCTACACAGCTTCAAAGAGCACCTGTGGAATCAAAGCAGCATAATACTATCGAAGAACAAAGATCTACAATCATAAACAATATAGGACCAGATATATATTGACCACACAACTTCAAATATCATCAAACATACAAGAATGTGGAGGAAAACTTGAACGGCTTTATTAATAATCAAGAATAGCAAAGAGGATTACAACCAATTGTTCTGACCCAGTGTCATCCTCCAGCATGAAAGCCCTTCTTTCACCTCATGAAAAGCTTAGATCACCCAACACTATGATATTCCAACAAGAAACCAACAACACTTCCTTAGAAGATACAAAATTCCAGCCTTTGGATCTCTGGGATGAGGGATCCATATATAGATGATTGCAGGGGGGGTGAGTCAGCTTTTGGGATTCTGATTAGTGTCCTCTCTCTGATAGTTCTTGATTCCACTTGGAGATTGATGGTCTCTTACTCATCCTTGGGCAAATTCAGAGAGGCAAGTGTCTCAGGAGAAATTTCTGGAAGATTCCATGATCATCCACCTCATAAACTGCCTCTGCCATTTGTCCACTCTCACCCATCGCACCCCATAGAAGGTATTTTCAGTATGCATCGCACCTCCCGTGTGCATTATGGGATGCATCGCACTTTGACCATGGAGCAGGTGAGATGGTCCAGTTTTGACCAGTTCTGAGCAGTTTTTCATGGAGAACTTATGGGAAATGTTGTAATCAGCTGACCTTATTCTTTTAGGGTATGGAACAACAATTTTAGGGACTTAGGAGCCCTTGGTTTATGGACATGTTTGATTAGGGTTGCAATGCCCAAAAATTTCTCTAACAGTTGCCCCCTAAAGCATGAGGTCATTAATCTTTTGATGTTGGGTGAAATGCTTTATCATGAGGATCTAAAGTTTTTTCAAGCTGGAAGGCGACCTGTAATAAGATACAATACAATACATTATCTTCATAATATTTTTCATGATCTAGTTGAGGCGGGCATTCCCATGCTCAGCTTTATAAATTAATTTCCACGTACATAAGACAGACAACCATCTGTGCGGGAGACTGATGATTCTAGTAGAGTCATCATCCTTTGATTTGGATGATCATCTGTGCAGTAGCAATGTACATTTGATGTTTTTATTTTCCTGAATATATCGCAACCTGGATGGATGAAACTAGATCCGGGGTCTTCACTCGTTCAATCTTCACTCGGAGTAAAAGTTGATCCATGTGAAAGATGTTCTGGAGTCGAACATGGAAATACATCACCTGATTACCAGCCAATGATGTAAGCTGTTAACAGGTGCGAGAGGAATCATCGATAATGATGATGACCCTCAAGGTACTACAATACAATTCACGTGTTGTGAATAAGGGACTTGGCTTCGAACACCACGCAAGATCTTTCGGTCGAAGGCCATTGATGTAAACTTGTCGCCAGAAGTGAGAAACTTGCCACTGAGGCATGCAAGCTTAAAAGTACTGAAATGGTTGTTCCTAAGTCGACTTCTTGGATAATGAGCTGATGTCGACAAGAAGTGACTTGCCGTAGGAGGGCCTTAATGAATCCCACATCTACGACACGGAATAGAGTAAATGATTTTGGAGGTGAAAACGGTTTGATGATACCGGGTTCAGGGTGGCGGTCATGAAAGAATGGAGCGTGAATGTATTGCAGCGGATGAGACACAGGTGAATTCTTTGAGCGACTTCTCTTGAACATACTGACGACACTGACATGATGGATTGGTAGCATTAACCCCAAATGTGGATGGTGTGATGGACCAATGGTGATATAACCAATGAACGGAACAACCCAACCCAACTCGGATGCGGAGTGAAAGTGTCATGTTCAAGAGCGACTTGCTACCAATAAAGTTTCTTCAAGTTTTCTTCCCAATTTTTCCCCAGTCATTGCTGACCAGTACCTCTTTATTTTTGTCAAGCTTGAGGAGGATAACATATGCTTGTTCTATAATTTGCCCTTCGGGAAAACCCGTCGCTATATTTTAACGAGCCTAGCGACAGTGAAACTCATTCTTGTCTGTATGGACAAGTTTGTCGCTATTCAGTTTTAACGAGTTTAAAGACAAAGATAACTCGATCCTTTTCAATTTTAGAGAGTCTGAAAGTGACGTAAAGGAAACTCCAAAAATCCTTTTTCGTCATGTAATCCCTTAAGTCCGAAAAGTATAAAACAATACGAAAGGGATGAATTTTCGGTAATTTTAACGAGCTGAACAAGACAAGCGCTCAATCTTTTTGTGTAATAATCCCTCAGGTCCAAAAAGATTAAAATCTAGAGGAGGGATAGCACTTCCGGTCGCTTTAACGAGCTGGAGAGGCCAATTGCTCAGCAATATTTTCATATTTTACGAGTCAGTTGAAAAGAGCTTAAAGGAGACTCGTTTTTTGAGGAACGAGTGATAATTTTGGGTAGCAACTGATTCTAGGTAAGGTTTGGAAATTTCCAATCACGGCAGTGTCACAAGGATGGCTAACAGGATCACTTTTAGCAGCTGTTCCTCAAAAGGGGTAAGCAATCAAATGGAGGTGAATGATCGGCTAAAGCAGAGTGGAGGTGATGATGAGAACACGACCAAGGCTCAAAAGCTGATGCTAATGCATTCACAATGGTTATTTATAGGAAATTGGTTCATTTTTTAATGAGCTTAAACTCTGGGGGAACGTTTGCTCATTGCTTATGTTTAATTTTTAACGAGCTTGAACTCCACATAAAAACTGCTCGTGCCAGTCGTATAATAAGGATGTGTCATCTAAGATGCCATTTTTTATGGAGCTTGCACCTTACAAAGCTTTGCCCCGGATCCTTTCTTTATGCAAGTTAGGAATGACCAATCCTATGAGTTTAAAGGGTTGAGAAACTACAAACTAAGAAAATAAATGGTCACTCTTCGCTTGCATGCCAAAAGGTTTGCATGCCCCCAGGTATAGCGAAAAATTCCCAGGTTACCATATGAAAGCTCTCCATCCGCGTCGCAGACAAAATGCTTCCTTGGCGATGTCTACCGAAATAGACAAAGGCGAGTGGCGCAGTTACCTCCACTCACATAACTTTGACGAGGGAATCTTACTCCAGTCTAATCCCATTTTCCTAAACGGACGGGTGTGTCAGACTAGTCATATATCCTTCGCGGAAACCTATCCTATACCCAAGGTTTTCCTGCCGAAACAGACTAGGGTGCATGCCCCCTGGGTTTTAGTCATGTTCTCTCGAATCACTCGCGCTCATTAGGTGGACGGACTGGAGATTGATGAGACATTCCTTGCGTGAAAAGACCATTTCGGGACAGTATTTGACTATTTTCTATGTGTGAGCCGGGGAACGAAAGCTGGTCTACGAGCTTGACCACTCGTCCTTCATGTGGAAAACACATTACTCTAAAGAATGAGGATACAATGGCTCCCATGCAATAAATATAGTCACGCCTTAGGAGTAGATTATAATCGAGAGGTCCTTGGACTACCATTACGTTCATGTGAACGATTTTCCTTCTCAATGTTATCGGCACATTGGGAAGGATCCCTAACGGTCGACTGGTTCCTTTATCAAAGCCTGTCAGATTTCTCATCTCAGGCAGAAGCGATGGTGAACCAAGCGCTTCCCAAGCAGTTGAGGAAAGGATACTCACAGAAGCCCCTTCATCTATGATGGTACCGATCATGATCATTTTGTAAGCTTGTACAATGAGTCGGAATGGTACATTGGCCAGTACCCGGGGTCTGCCTAGTAGATTCCAATCGAAAGAAATAACTAGGTTGCTTGGAGGTGGGACCGAATAGACGGCTAGATATGACTCTGACGAACTTCCTTCTTACGGTAAAGGAACGGGTAGACTGCCCCCATGTTCATCGGAGTCTGTGTTTATGAAAAGAATTTGGAAGGTGTCATTCCCATTCTCTTCGGTGATTGTGTCATTTGAAGATGGACCTTCCGAAGACAAGACCGGGCTGACTGCCACCTCAACCTTTTGACTTTCGTCTGGTATGGGTTTGACGGGTTTATCTTCAATGACAAATGCTTCGACCGAACACAATGGCATGTCAGTCATATTTTCAACCAGTGATGGACTTGGCAAGAGTTTCTTATATCCAGGAGGAAGCCGTAACGGTGAAGCTGGATGGTCATCCAAAACTCTTTTAGCTTCATCCAGGAAGGGACAATGGTGGAGGGCATGATCGCCTTCACACAGTCTACAAGGGAATTTACATTTTCCTTTTTGTCCAGGGACTTCATTTTCACTAGTTGATGGTGTACTCTCAACATGATCGTCAGAGGTCGATGACACCGGATTGTGCAAATGGGGAGACCAGTCCCTTAAGATCCAAGGGATGCAAGGACAATCTCGATGATAGTGGTCTCCTTTGCAAATGACACATGGCGATTTAGGCCTGGACGGTGCAGTGTGTGGATTTTCGCTAGACGATGCATGGTTGCCCCTTTTCGCCTTTGGCTCCTTCTTCTTCTTCTCTTTCTTCTTCTTCTCCTTCTTCTTCTTACTTACTTGGTTTTGGGGCTTACTAGCTTTATTAAGGGAAAAGGAAGGAGGAGAGGGAGAATCGGATGAAGTAGAGGGTTGGGGGGTAACTTTAGTATCATCTAGTTACCAACTTGATTTTTTAGGAATTACGGTTTTTAGAGCGATGGAGGTCGAGAAGATCCATATGGGCAAGCCAATTGTCAACCCTGGAAGCGACAATGTAGCCATGTGAGGTGCACCAACATCTCCCCAAGAAGAGAAAGGACTAGGATTTCCTCCAAGGGGAACTCCTTAGTTGGTGGACTCCATTTTTCTCAACCTAAGACCAATGTGGGAAAGGTGATATTATTCCGATTAAAATAAATTTTAGACGCTTTGACACAACTTGTTTTTTCAATTTTTAAGAGTCGAGAAAAAACAAAAGATGACTCTAGTCGCCTTCGATTTTTAATGAGCCTGAAGTGACAAGTGCTCAGATGGACCTTTTCCTTTAAGGAGTCTGAAAAGGAACGAAAGAGACTACTCTAGAAATATAGATAGAGGGATTACCAAACCAATCACAAAACTGCAAAATACTTTTTCTGGTATGGCAGTCAATCTTCCCGAATACTGTGTTCAGTGTATTGTGATCGATAGGGCGGCAGACATGGCTTCCTATGGATAAAGGATATAGCCTATTGTGGTCTCCCAATATATACTCGACGGTACGTGGGAGCACAAGTCCGTACTGGCACTTGTCGTCTCAAAGAGGAGGAATCACCCAACCAACAGTGAAAGCGACAGTTACCAGGCTTTACGACGCTGGAATACGTCTCTAGCCTAGACTTCTAGATGTTGTGCGTTAGGTTCCAAAGAGTTTTTAGGTTCATTAAATTTATTTTATAGTTGATCTTTCTTAAGAAATTTTCCTTTCAGGTTCACCGTGTGATGTAGATGTACAATTCCTAAAATGCAATCTAAGATGATAAACAATCATTTAATCTTCTTTTTGCAATGAAAATCCTAGCTACTAAAGAAAGAGAGATGATATTCTTTCAACATAGAGCAGAGAGCACACACTAGATGCACTGTCCTAAATCAAACCAACAAGCAGTCTAAATGAAAATGCACATGCATGTATTTGTTTTCAGCTTTCTTAATGTGTGAATGACAAGAAGAATGCTAAGTACAAATCTGAATTATCTTTTGAAAGCGAAAGTACTAACAAATTTTTCTTCAAAAACGAAAGGAAGATAATGACGACACTTTACTATTTTGAATTGAAAACTGCTTTCGACACTTGAAAAAATATTAATTCAAATCAAATACAATAGTAACTATATAATCGACCATCAAGAACAATAGCATTCTTTTATTTGACTGAAAATGACACTTGCAACACTTTCAAATCAAAAGACGACAATTTGACTATGCTACTACTTTGTAAAAGAGAACTGAAAATGGTGGAAAATACACAAAAACCTTCACAGTTCTTTGCATAATGGAGGCGGAATGATGGAAAGGAAGGGGGTTTCCACAGTGGTATACTGATCACAGACAACAAAACTCCAGAATAGAGCTGAAAAGAGTGAAGAAAAACCAAGACCTGGAGGCAAAATTAACCTTTTCTGATCATCGCACCTGCAACACAAGGAAACAGGGATGCATCCCACCTACTGCACATGGGAAGTGCGATGCATCCAAATTTTCTTGAAGAGAGGGTGCGATGGTACCAGGATGAGACTTTACTTGGATCTTGGTCACAGTTTGCAGCTCAGTTCAGGGATTTAGGCCGAGCAAATGATGTACAGTAAATAGAAATCACAGGGGATGATCTAATGAGGTTACTAGAGCCACCACTAGGGCAATTAGAAGGTTTGCAAATCAATTGGTCAGTGTATAAACAAAACTTGGAGATAGACTAAAGCAACATTGATCTACTTTGCACTTGCATAGCAAATGCAGTTCGAAGGCTAGCTGGCTTGACTTTAGGCTCCATTTGTAAGTTTACAAAAAAAACAAATATAGAAAAACAAACAATCTATTCGCTCCCCAGTGGAGTCGCCATTTTGTTATCGGGAAATCTAGTGTCCACTCGGATCTGCTAGTCCCACTAAGACTGGTAGCTATCTTAGAAACAAAAAAACTAAAACCACTTTCATTTTCCTTTATGAAAAGTAGATAAGAGTGGAATGAAGGACACCAACCTCAGTCTTGCACTTGGTTCCTTGCTTGATTCCTCTCCTTTCTGACAGATCCTTGCCGCTTCTCCTTCGTCTACCCAGCTTCAAAGAGCACCTGTGGAATCAAAGCAGCATAATACTATCGAAGAACAAAGATCTACAATCATAAACAATATAGGACCAGATATATATTGACCACACAAATGCATATATCATCAAACATACAAGAATGTGGAGGAAAACTTGAATAGCTTTATTAATAATCAAGAATAGCAAAGAGGATTACAACCAATTGTTCTGACCCAACGTCATCCTCCAGCATGAATGCCCTTCTTTCACCTCATGAAAAGCTTAGATCACCCAACACTATGATATTCCAACAAGAAACCAACAACACTTCCTTACAAGATACAAAATTCCAACCTCTGGATCTCTGGGATGAGGGATCCATATATAGATGATTGCAGGGGGTGAGTCAGCTTCTGGGATTCTGATTAGTGTCCTCTCTTTGATAGTTCTTGATTCCACTTGGAGATTGATGGTCTCTTACTCATCCTTGGGCGAATTCAGAGCGGCAAGTGTCACAAGAGAAGTTTCTGGAAGATTCCATGATCATCCACCTCGCAAAATTCCTCTGCCATTTGTCCACTCTCGCTTTTCAGTATGTATCGCACCTCCCGTGTGCATTAGGTGGGATGCATCGCACTTTGACCTTGGAGCAGGTGAGATGGTCCAGTTTTGACCAGTTCTGAGCAGTTTTTCATGGAGAACTTCTGGGAGATGATGTAATCAGCTGACCTTATTCTTTTAGGGTATGGAACAACACTTTTAGGGTCTTAGGAGCCCTTGGTTTATGGACATGTTTGATTGGGATTGCAGTGCCCAAAAATGTCTATAACAAATGGATGTCCTCATGTTGTGTCACAACTTCACCTTCGCATCTCAAAGTGCACGGAGTCTTCGATGGTGATTGGTTCACTTGATGTTGCTTTTGCACGTTGCTCCTTGCTTGTATGTTGGAAGGCTTGACAGACTCATCTGTTCACGAAAGGTGCATGTTCACCCGTTCGTCTGTCCGTGAGCACATCTTACATGTTTGCTCATCCATTCATCTGCAAACACATATTTTCATGATCATCCATTTGCGAGCACATCTCTTCGCATGCATCATTTGTTCGTCCATTAGTGTACATGTTCTTCTCCATGTGCTCCTTCCGTTCATCCCATTCTTTGTCACGCTATGTTTATTTATGTACCTGTACCTGCAGTCACTCATGACGAAATGACATCAAATCCAAAAGCCTCCTAGTCTACCATAATACATCATCATTTCGGATGCAGGTGACTAAAAGAGGTAACAAGGTTGCGAGGCGAGATGGAGGCTTTGGGCACTACGGATGAAAATTGCGCAAGAGTCACTAGGTGATGAAGATGGGTAATACGGATTAACAATGACTGTTTGCGGGGTCTGGCTCTGCTAGAGGACAAAACTGCGCAGTTTTTGGGAGGAACAGTCTCGACTATAGGAAGGTTGGGCAGGAAAAATCTGCGCAGTTTTCAGAACGAGTTGTTAGTGGGAGTTTGGTAGCCAGAATTGTGCAATTCGTGGAGGGAACTGGTAGCAAAAAATGTGCAATTCCTGGAGGGAAATGGCAGTCGGCTGCTGGGTCACTAGCAACAAAAACTGCGCAATTCCTGGAGGGAATTAGCAGACTGTTACTGGGTCACTAGCAGCAAAAACTGTGCAATTCTTGAGGGCAACTGTCAGTTGGCTTCCAGGAGCTGTTGGTGGGGAAAATTGCGCTGATGCTGGGAGGTTGGCCTGCTGATCACCTCTGCACAGTTTCTAAGCTGAGCGGACTGCTGTGCAGCAAAGGGTTTGCTCATGAATACTGCGCTGTTTTCTTGGTGAGCAACCAATCGATTATCAGGAAAAATGGCTGGAAAAACTGCGCAATTTTCTGAGGGAGACAGGGACGGGCACTGGCTATCTGTGCGACCTGTGTGCGCAATTTTCTCAGTCAACAGAGCGGGCAAGGTCTGTAGCCTCTGCGCAATTTTTTAAGGGAGTCAGGCCGAGTGTCGCTGTCGGGTAAAACTCTCTGGTTGACTAGCATGAGGGCTGATTGATTTTCTTATGGGTAGCGCAACTTAAAATGACTTTCTTGGTGCTTTTGAGTTGTTCTGGGTGACATTCGATAAAGTCGATAGCGAGGTGATGGTTCGGCTGTCGGAGCGGAGTCTGGTCGTCAGAAGTTCAACAAAATGACTAAGTGTGTGAACGAGTGAAAGATGCATGTGTGATCTCGCAAACACACACTTACATGACTCGACGACGAAAAACCATCGAGACACACATGTTCAACATGACTGACTAACGG
Organism: Pinus tabuliformis; assembly: GCA_031772625.1. NCBI lineage: Eukaryota > Viridiplantae > Streptophyta > Pinopsida > Pinales > Pinaceae > Pinus > Pinus tabuliformis. Next base: position 1,613,966,867 of record CM062816.1, on the reverse strand, counting down.
TTCAAGTGACAAGCACGACACTTGTGATTGATCGTTGGTCAACCATGAGGACACTTGTGTGCCAGTGAATATGACTCCATGTGTGAGTGCGACAGATGTTTTCATAGCGAACACAACATGTACACACGAAGCGAAGACGTTGAGCATGACCAGAACATGGTCACAAGAATAACTTTGAAATCAACATGCAAAAACTTGGGTGAAATAAACAAGCAAGGTGAGTGCGAAGACTCACACGAGCTCACGGAGTGAGCCCGAGCGTGTGCAGTCATCAAGTGAAACTCCCAAGGGAAACTCCAAAATTGGGTGCAAACTAAAATTTTGAAGAGTAGTTATAATCGCTACAACATCTTCATTATATTTCTTTATCTTTTTGGTATAAAACAAATCCACATTGAATACTATCCTCTAACAAACTTCTTTACAAGCCCATAGTCTAGATTGCCTCTTACTTTACTTCAACTTGAATTCTTTGTAATATGCATTTTTTAAAGATGATTTGGCTTCAAAAATTTCTTTTCTAGAAGCCTATAGTCTTGATGGCCACTTACTTTACTTCAACCTCAATTATTCATAATATACATTTTTTAAAGATGATTTGGCTTCCAACCTTTCCTTTCCCGAAAGCCCCCGAGAAATATGACCATGTTTTTAAAGTTTTGAAAACCATATGGATAAATGGAGATAGATTATGTTTTTATGATCAAAATTTTATCACAAACAAGGACTAGAAAAGATGGAGTTATCGTTAAATTACATTTATAACTAAAGTGTAAATAGATGAATCTAAGGCCCCAAAAAAGATGTGGGCACATTTACAATCCTCTTTAATACTAATATAATATTATTGGTAATTTAAAATTTTATACTTGAGGTTACGAAGTTTATCTCCTTAAAATGATACGATTTTAATATAATGCAATATAGATATATATATATATATATATATATATATATATATATATATATATAATTAATAAATTTAATATCATAGATTTTTTTTTTAATATTATTAAATTTAATATAATGTAATAATTTTTTACTGTAATTTTATTTAAGAAAACAAAATTACATGTTGTAGGATCTCCAAATGAATATGGTAGAACTATACAGTAATTAGTACTCAAAAAAACCAAAAAAATAAAAAATGAACTTGGGTCTAAGCTAAAATACATATCTTTTTCTCCCTTTCTTCTTATCTACTTTTAGCCATCTTCCTTGATCAATAGTGACTACTAAAATAACTTGCTGGTCTCCTTATCTAAGTGTGAACTTTCTCTTGAATAAGGGTGTTTGAATCATCCTCCCTTTCTTTGTCTCCATTGCTTGGACTAAATTTCCTTCTATACTTGGATCCGAGCTTAATACCATGGTCCCATATTGACTAGTTTTTCCATTTACTAAAGGTTATGATTTTCCTTATTTATGAGATTTCCCAAGTCCTCCGCTTCCTCTTTTCCTTTTGATTGTTGCTCTCAAATTGCCATCCATTGGTTCTTTTAGATAGTTTTTTTTCTTCCTTGGATCTTTCCTTGCTATAAGACATGATTTTTGTAAATGTACAGTTTGTAGACAAAAGTAACACGTGAAAGTCATATTCTAGAAATCAAAAAACTGGGTCCAACATTGATTGTTAAAAGAATATAGTTAGGTAATCCTTTGTTGAGGTATACCTCTACGCGAATTTTGGCTAAAATGTAGATTTGTTCTTTGGCTCTTTGTGTATCTAGTTTGATGTATCTCCCCAACATGTTACCAATTCCTTCTAGTACATTTTATGCCATAAATGAAAAGGAAGATTATGGAATCTTACCCAAATCGACATTTTAGAAAGCACTATTGAATTCGCATCGAGTTTTGGAAATCATGGGGTGATAAAAAGTGTTGCATTTCCAAAGACCCTCTTGTAAAGCCTATTTTCCGATCTCTGATATTCAAATTTTAGGATAAAGAATTATCTGGAGCATAGGTGAACCTCTTGTAAAGCGTACTTCCGATCTCTGATGATTCAAATTTTAGATAAAGAATTATCTGGAGCATAGGTGAACCTCAAAGCGTACTTTCCGATGATTCAAATTTTACAATAAAGAATCGTGTGGAACATAGGTGAACCTCACAATTTACCCACTGAAAAATATCTATTAGTTTTGGCCAGAAACCTTGAATCTACATATCACTGCCTGGCATTGAAAAGATGTCCATAGATCATTTATCTCTCATAAATCTAGTGTCATTTACTGGACTTTATTCATCTATTACACAATATAAGGTCCAGGAATGTTTAGAATCTGTTCAGGTTTGACAGAAGCTCCGGTCTTCCCTTTGAGGACGCCTTTGAATGAAATCATAGATCCATGTGATTATCCCTTGAATGAAACAGATCCCTTAGGGTTACCAGTTCCAGGTGCACCCCCGTAATCGCAGGTTGATGATGTTAAAAGAATTTGGTTCAACTCCATAGCCTTGTAGCATCAATTCATCTTGCTTAGATATACATCTTCACATCTTCTCCAAACAAATCTGACTCATAAACCATAGCTTTCTTGTCCATGATGAGAGGTCGATCCAAACTCTGCATCCAAAGATTCATAAAAAGCAAGCTCCTCACCTCATATCTGTGCCACGAGCCGCTGTCATATGACAAAAACACAGATCCGACGCCATACAAGCCTGGAAACTTGAAATTACAACGATGAACCCATACCGACTCTAAAAATCTCGTATAGATGTGAGGATGTCCAGATCCGGCCATTTATAGATGACTTCGTAAGCATAGCAAAGCCTTAGTCTCTCAGACAGTTGACCTTTGCTGCTATGACACGAATGATCGTGCGGTCTGCAAACCAAACAAAACCACCTGCCAGCTGACCAATTCCCATCCATTGGCATTGCAGGGACGCCAAACATCGTCCTTGTGGGCACTGACAGAAAACTGGCACCCTTCAACGAAGACCTGGTACATGCTGCAGAGCAAAACCCTTGCCAGCTCCTTCGTCCAAATCCCATAGTTGAAATAACTTTTTTTAATTAATAATAATATTCACATATTAAATATTTAAAAAGTAATATAATACACCTATGAATTATATATAAAATAATATTTATAATAACATAATGTTATAGTTGATTTTTTTTTTCGATATAAGAGAATATAAGATTATAAAATTCTATATATACCTAGATTGTTGCAATATGAAATCTTAATATAATATATATGGGAGTAATCCATTTTAAAATTATAATTTATATATATGGTTTAAACCTTAAATTTATTAAGCATTAAAAAAATTAAATTAAAAAATTAAATGATATATGTGAGTTTAAATTATAAATGAAATAGGTTTTTTTATAGGAATTTTTAAAAATTTGGAAATATAATTTCAAGATTTTTGTTGTTTAAAATGTATTTTTGAATGCATAAATAGATTTAGCACCATAGAAAATTCCAGGTCAGTATAATTATTCAGATTTAAACAATTTAAACTCAAATTTTCAAAAATATTTATCCGATTTTGATAAAAAAAAACCAAAAAATGACATTAAAAAGTATTAATAAGTATTAGCCACCAACATTATATATATATATATATATATATATATAAGTTGACCATGGTAATAATAAACACTAATTAAGAGATTCTATGCGCTAACTCTTTTAGAGTGGAGTTGTCTATAGTGACTCTTTTGGAGTTTCCTATGGCCGAATCCGGTCAAATCTTGATTTGTGTTATTTAAACTAGGCTTTTGACTGTATATATGAATTCAACACCATGAACAACCTCTAGGGAAATTCTATTGTGCAGGGTTTGCCCATCAATCTTGTGATTTCAATGAATTCCTACCAGATCTTAGAGAAATTCGACCCCAAAAATCCAGCAGAAAAGCTTCCAAAAAATCGCACTAAAAACAACCTAGCAAGGACCATGTATGCCTATTTCACATGAAACCTATCCAAACTGGATAGACTTGAGTTTCCTTGGATAGACTTGAGTTTCCGATAGTTGTTGAACATAATGGTTGTTCCCAATTCGATTTAAAGTACACATATTTAATTATATTGGAACATGAATTTTGAACCATTCAAAGACTGTATGCAGTATAATTTCTACTGCCTCTGAGCACAAGTTTCTGCACTTCGAGAAAATAAAATATAACTCTAAAGCACAAGTTTCTACTCTTTGAGAAAAGCAAACTACCTGCACAGCACAATTCTTGAAACTCGCAATATTTTGTGATGGATGTCTGAACATTGTTTTATATATGGCAAAGGAATAGTATCTTGATCAGGCTGAAAGAAAATGAAATATACATCTCATTCTGAGAATGCATAATAGTCCTTAAGACTGGTAAGCCAACACAAACCGCAGCGACTACCTGCTTCAAATATATTTATGTGTGGACTCAGAATGTGAGATTCAACTGTTTTTCTTCCTAAACGAGGGATTTTGGGGCCGCTTCCAGGAAATAAATACAATAGTTGGTATGTATATTCAATACGATAAGCAGTACATATATAGTTTATATACATAGATTTTTCATAGAAAATGAGTGCTAGATTTTGAGTTAGTGGAAGTGTCGCTCTCTGTCACACCACCTTAGTATTGTGGGGTAGGAATTTAAGGAGAAAAAGAGTGTGGCCGTTTGTCGTTATGTTTCATTTATAAAGATCTGAAACGCTCGCCTTTCATGGGCCTCCCACTTGAATCACTTTGGCATCCATTTCCCGCGACTCCCGCTGCGTACAGCGGACTTACGATTCGTCGTGTCCACCAGACGTATGGCCTTTCACGCCATTGGTTCACCTCTGGCCTTCACATGGTGTGCATTGAATTTAATTTCTGAGAATTGGAATATTCTAAAAGGTCACGTTGAACAGTGTTATCGTAAGTGATAATGGTTATAGGAAAAATTATAGGTTCACAAAGTATGAATAGCCCCATCAAAAACATTTACATTATTTTTATTTCTTTTGATAATTTAAAATTTTGGGTGGCATATTTACATTATTTTTATTTCTTTTGATAATTTAAAATTTTGGCTGGCATAATTCATATACCAAAGAGTTTTTTTTATTAGAATTTATTAAAATTTGGCAATATAATTTCGTGATTTTTTATTGTTTAAAATACATTTTTGAACATATAGATGGATTGAACACCCTTAAAAATATCCAGAGTACTCAAATTATGAGGATTAAACAATTTAAACTTAAGTTTTTAAAAATCTCTATCAGATTTTGATTAAAATTAACGATAAAAATATCTTTAAAAAAACCAATGAGATTTTGATTAAAATTAACCATAAAAATATCTTTAAAAAAACCATTTAGTTTACAATTTACTACACCTTTAAATTTAAAAACCTTTATTATTGAAAATATAATAGGTTGAATTTTCTTAAAATGAAGAATAATTTAAAATTTAAAATTTTTATTTTTTTAATAATTTATTATTAAAAATATCATATTGTGGTTTTATATAGGTGGTTAGTAATTATTTGAATTATTTTTCAATTATTTATAATTTTTTTTTTAGTGTTTTCCATTCTTATTAAATAGATATAAATTAAGATAATAATAATTAAAATAATAAAATTATTATTTTAAAGTAAAAAGATAATTTTATAAAATAAGTTATAAAAAAAATTAAAAAATAACATAAAAATAGTGGTTATTTGTTACCATTTAATAAAAAGATAAACCAATGGTTAAAAAAATTCTAAAAATAATATTTATCATAGATTAGAGATGGGTGTAAAATCAAAAATAAAATTTTAGAGTCACAAAAAGTTGGGTAAATAAAAAGTAAAAGGTTAAAAAAGAAATCTAAAAATACTGGAGATAAATATTAGGAATAAATTAATAAAGAGATCAGATTTCATGACGAAGATGAGCCATAACAAGCATCTAAGATTGGTTAAATTTGTATTTATTTGTATTATTTTTGTTATTAGGATATTTTCAATTTCTAGCTTTTTATAAAGGAGACGAGAGAATCGATATAATGCTAATGTTGTAATTTGAATTATAGGAATGCTTAACCATTGGTGATTGTATGTCTCTTAACATTAGTATTGAAAACTATGTTGATTTGGCCCATACATGATTTGCTACAAGATTAAGGAATTTGGTAAACTTATTGAACAAGCATTGGGTTAGATTTATTTTTGACAGCTCCAAATAACTATTTACTAGTATTGTAGGGTTTAAAAAGAGCTAAGATATTTCTTTGGTCAAATTTTTTAAAATTTGATCAGCATTACACTAGATTTAGCAAAGAGAAACAAGAGTTGTTGTTTTTTTTTTTAATAGTGGATCAAATGAAAATCTTTATTAATTTGACAGGAAAATCTTTATTAATTTGACAGATTGAATAACTATTGGTTATCAAAGCCTTTGTACAATAGGTTTTTTGTTTAAAGAAATAGTTTTTTTTTCAAATGACTCTAATAATAAAAAAAATTATATTAATAAAATTTTAATTTGATAATGGTGAAAATAAACATAAAACTTAGGTTAAAGAAAAAAAAAATCATTTTGATTTTTTTTTCCAATTACTCTTGTTTTATTAAAAAAAAAATAAATAAATTATATTTATTTAAATTAAAATATAAAAAAATACTATATTAAATTTTATTAAAAAATATAATTAGGCCAACGATTTGATCTTAAAAAGATAGGCTATATTAAAGTTAAGATTGGAAAATTTTGGTTTTTTATTAAATAAATAGACAAAATTTAATGTATATTAAAATTAAGGTTGGAAAATTTTAATTTTTTATTAAATAAATAGACAAAATTTGATGTTAAAGGAATATTTTTCCTCTAATACACAATTGTCATGCAATCTGACACATATATGAATTTTGTTTTAATGGTTTTAAGTTTCAAAACTAGCAATATTAAATTTTAATTATTTTTTATTTTGCCACATGTTAATCCACTTCCATTCCTCCGACATTTCTCTTCCATTACCTATTACAATTGGGATTTTGATCCACAGGTTTCAATTGACAAGTTCCAAAATAGTCGAGGATTTCAACTTGCTGAAGCAAAACTCAGGTAATACTGCAAACTATATGGGTGATACTCAGTAAAAGCGTTAGGTATTGTTGTGTTGCTAACAAAATTGTGTCTGTTATAGTGTTTAATGCTTAATTATGCATGTATAAATTTAATGCTTATCCAATTTATAATAAATGATACAACCACAGTTGAATTTCTAATACAACACTAGTGACGCCTAGACGGGCTCTTCTACATTCTTGGCAAATGCTTCTTCTAACCCATGAGAAAAAATACGCAGATTTCTTCTTAATACAATATAAGATCAAAGGATTTTGATTCTCTGAATGAATGGCCTTGGGAGCTAAAAGATCATTTCAACCAATATTTTTAACCATGGCTTCAATGAATATTAATCTCTTTTAGTTCTAGTTCTAATGTTGCGTTAAGAATTAGGTGAGCAAGAAAAGACAAACACAATACAGTTCTATAGAGTTTCATTTGCAATGATCGCAAACCCTTGGAATCTCAGACTAGGGGAACCAGGTTTGTCACATGGCACCTCACACTCGATGAATTGTGAGAAGAAGAAATAGCGTCGCCCAGACGGCGTTGAAGAATCTAAGGAAGATGACATTAATGATTCTTCTAACTATGATAATTGTTTGTGATGTCTTTTTACTTATTGGGATTATCTTCTTCTTATTATTATTATAGTGTGTTCTTCAATCATCAAACTACCAAAACAGGAAGATCAACAAGATACAAGTACACAAGATGTAGGTTCCAAGCCAACGCAAAACCTCTCCTCTTTAGAGGAAAACCATTCAGTCTCTTCCTATAGATTATTTATTCACGAATTCCAAGACCCTTGACCAACACTGAAGCCCTTCCAAGACCAAGATCAAATTTTCACTAATGTGCTTGCTTTACTGCTTTTCAAACCTAGCAGAATCTTTTCCGAAAACACTAATTTGACCTCTAGCGACAACGTTTTCAGCCCTAACTGCAAATTTCCAACTTCGACCCCCCAACAACAGCTGCTACTTCACACATGTGGACTAGAACTGCTTCTTTGCCTCCAGCTGCCTCTCTTGAAGTAATTTGTCTTCTGGATCTAAAAGGGGACTTTGTTGGCCCTTCCTTCAAGCCTTTTTCATCAGATCGAACCCTCACAATGAAACCCTAGCCAAGTAGCAAAAACCCTAGCGAAAAGCTACAGAATTTCAACCTCCTTCGCACATGTGGAGAGAAAGAGAGAGATCAGAACCCGAAACACTTCTTCTCCTTCTTCTACCTTCTTCGATACCCTTTTTTCTTCTTCCTTCGCATGAGAGAGAGGAATGAATGTGTCCAAATGAGGTCGAACTATCTCCTATATATAAGTCTTCCAAGGGTATGAATTCCAGCTTCTAGGCCAACTTGGTGTTGGAAGGCTTAGTAAAATACAAAAATAATTCTTTTTACAATTTAGAAGATGCCCGATGGGGTCTTCATATTATGACAATGTCATTATTTGTCTTCTTGACCTAGGACAACCCTAGAAGCACTTTTAATTAGTGCTTGACGTATAAAAAAAAATTCTTGGGCAAGAAACCCAAGCTCAATAATAATAATAATAATCATTTTCTTTATTTTGAAAAATACAAGAATCAAAAGTACATTTCATATTTGTGAAGACCAAACCTAGTTACACTTTCTTCAACACTCTCTCTTAACTAGGGAGGTATTCATAATGGTACATGGTTATTATCAATATTGAAGAGATATCATAAGAAGAGTCAGACTAGTAATCCATATGTATAGCATCATTATAACCAACATTGTCACATAGCAAGGCCTTGAATAACAACTCTATCTCTCAATATATCAGAGCATAATGTTGGTGATACCAATGATTATAGACACCTTCATCATTGTCTCTCAAGGTACATACCCACTTGGGTGTTCACCGAGTATGACCTTTTAGGACTATTCTTATCTTGGGTCCCCAACCCTCAAAGAATATCTGTCCTCTTGCCTACTCTTATCTTGGATTCCCTACCACATCCTCAAAGAGTATCAGATACCAGATGATTAATTGATCCTCCATTCTTTCTTCCAAAATCAAGACAAGAATGATGTGTCTATCTCTCCCTCTCAACTAGAGAATATATGTCAACCAATCAAAGCTTGTTTATAAAATACACAAGCTTCTTATTGGGAATAGATTTTGTCAAAATATCAACAGTTTGATCATCGATGGGGATATACTCTAGCTTCAGTACACCATCTTGTACCAACTTTTGAATGTAGTGGTACTTGTTGTTTATGTGCTTCGTCTTTCCATGAAATAATGGGTCCTCAGATAGTCTTATACAACTGGCATTATCACAATGTATTATCGTAGGGTCCAACGGTCTTGAAAAAGATCAGATAATAACTCCTTAGCTAGACCGCTTCCGTGCTCACTTCACAGGCTACAATGTACTCAGCCTCAACACTACTCAAAGCCACTATCTCTTTCTTTCTTCTCATCCAAGAGACCATGGAGGATCCCAAGCTAAAACATCCTCCTGTAGTGCTTCTTCCATCCTTCTCATTGCCTCCCTAATCGGAATCAGTAAATCCTTCTAAATGAACATCTTTTCCTTTTTCATACTTCAGGAAGTAGTGGATGGTTCCATGCAGATATCTCAATATATGCTTGGAAGCATATACTAGACAAGATTAGTCGAGTATATTGCAGCCTGTTACAACTTAGGTCGAGTAGGAGTGTCACAGCTTTTGTATGGAATTTTGACATTTATGTTAGAACACTTTGTCCTTCGTCTTGTGAAAATTTCTGAATCTCACAAACCAAAAATCCTAGTATAGTAAACTGATTTACATTACCTACTTGTTCTTCACATTAACAAGTTATTTTCAGAAATATTCAAAAAATATTAATGCAAATACATCGCAGCCTACACAAATATACATATCAAGTACTGAAAAATAAATGAGACAATCATGCAAAGGATACATTTATTTTTGGACTAAACGTCCCCGAAAAAAGCTAATGTGGGAAAATTAGTGCAACAACTCTAAGGGTTTTCTATTATTAAGTAGAAGTTATAAATACAAATGTTGTCTGCCCTCTCGGCAAACCAGTGACAGAGAAATACAATGGCAAAAAAACTAAGCGAGTTTTGCCTCACTTCATCCGGCAGATTCTGGCTAATCTAGCAGCAAAACTGGCTGGACCTAGCTACAACTGTGCTGCCCCTTCACAATAACTGCGTGGGCGTGCGTGGAGTTCTCTGAGGCTCTACATCAACTCTTCTGCCCACTCCGTCATCTTTCCCAGTTGTTCTGGTAGTACTGGGTAGCCCTGACTCTCTGTGTGGAAGGCAACTTTCTCCCTTAGATTTGGCCCTTCTGGCTTTGCATCAAGGCTACGTGGGCCCATACTGGCCCAATGTCAACTCTCCTGGCTACTACGCTGCCTCCACAAGCTTATTTCTGCCTCTTTTTCTGTATTCCAGAACTATTACTTCCCCTCAGCCTCAAGATATCCCTAATCAATTTCCCTCCTCAGAACTTATCACCTCAAAAAATCGATTTCCTCAATATCTTTGTGTGTGTTCTCTAACTAACCACAAGCCTCCATTTATATTTTTCCTATTGACAAATCAACAATCGAAATTAAGTCTCTAATAAATGTCTAATATTAAATTAGACATGATCCTCATCTCTTAGAAGCTTCTCACCGATATTTTCATTAATACCCATTAATATTTTAATTTTCCTAAGTTTAGACTAAGGAACCCATAATTATTTTAATAAAATACAATCCCAGTGGAATTCCACCGTAATATTTCTAGGTATTGGATATCTCATGTGTTCTAGACTCTCCACAAAATTTTAGAGCTAGAGCACATCAGATGCTATCCAAAAATCAATGCTCCCTCTTAGTGAGGAATGTGCTCTAGTAATACTTCCCAGTAGAAGTATCACACTAATCCATGACATCGGTCCTCTGTGTTGCTGATGCTTGGCCTGCTGCCCCTTTACACTACTGCAATATGTATTGTTTCCCATGACACTACCACTATCACTGCTACATATTTACTATAGTTTCCTCTCAATATGTTACATCATGCTCCCCATAACATTGCGACTGCTAACTGCTGCGCTGCAGCTCAGTTACTGAGATGTAACAAACTAAAAAGCCACCCACAAGTTGACATGTTGGTTAGTCTGGATGCCTTGTGACACTGAAGCTACCTCTGCTGCTAATCTACCTTGACCCTCTGATGCTATTGCGTTGATGTTGTATCTTCTTTGTGCCTCCCGCATTGCTGAAACACTCCATTGTGCTACTTTAGACTTTGGCACTCTAGCTCTGCCACTATTACTCCATCATCCCTCACACCAACTGACTCCCATCATTCTGCTACTGTCATTAAGGGCTCCTGTAGTCATATGTGATCCAAGAGTTTGGGCACCTCAAGGATCCTACCCTCGGTTTAATCCTCCCGACTACAGCTCAATATCACCCCATCTCTTCTCTAGAGGTGCATGAGTTCTCATGGCACAATCTTCATCATCGTCCTCTTTCACAGCTTTTGTTGGAGAAACCTTTGAGTCAAACTCCTCTCCTTTTCCCTTCTTCCGAGGGCACTATGTGGCAAAATGACCCATTTCTCTACATCTAAAGCATCTTGTTGGCTTGTTGGGGCCTGACCTAGGTTCTGAGTTAATTAGCCAAACAAATCCCTATACTACTGGACCTTTTGACAATAATATGCGGAGCGTGGACTGAGGTCTTACCCGAAGTAGTATGGGAGGGTGCTAGAACCAGGTTTCCGCACCCTTGAGATGTCTGAGAGGTTTGACTGTTCCTTTTTTTGTTCTTGTGTGCAAGTTGCTTCGTGCACTTCCCGTTCCCTGCAGCCTGATACGCTGCATTTGTGCAACCCTAACTAGGGGTTGTGCCGCGCTCTGTGCTATTTCCAGAGATCTTACTTATTTTTAAGTGTTAATTAATTTCCTTTGCCTACTTGAATGTCTTAAGTTATAACTCGCAATACAAAACATTCACAAACGATCACGCCGTAAATAAACAGTATATTGCAAATTATATCCAATCATGCATTAAACCAAGAAAAAATATACATAATTATAACAAAACTTCTCTTTATTGATTCTCCAATGTTACAGACTCAACCTATCCTGCGCACTCAGCTACAGAGCCTTCTCCTACTCTACGACCCACAGACACACTTTACACTTCGACTCAATCACTTCGACTTCTCATGCTTAGTTTTCTATTCTACACTCAGAACCTCGCTCTATTTATTCAACCCCATGGTTCGCGGACCATGGGTAGGTCCATCCAGCCGACATTACATTACAAACACTAAGGTGGGTAACCGTGTGACTCTATTATACTTTCGCGCCTCGCGCCCGTAATTCACGAAGCTTTTACAAAATGATTCAGTCAAAACTTGGGCTCTAAGCCCCAAAACATGCCTTGGGGGGATTCCATGCCCAACAGGCCCCCAACACAAACATCTTGACTTACCTTCGAGTCACTTTGTCGGCGCGGAGATCTTTGCCCGAAGTCCCTCCAACTGTTCTTGAACTTCGGTAAGGTCGGCAGTGCACTGAGCTGCTACTTGCTGGATTTGTTGCATACATTGTTCTGAGACCTTTGTGTCAGAACTGCTTCTCTGCTTTCGTGCCTATATCCCTTGCATTTGTTTATAGTCCCGCGCCTTTGTTCGGATCCTTGGAGCATGAAGATTGTGCTTCTGTCGGCTAGTCAAATAGTCGGGCCACCCATGTAGGGCTTCAAGCGACTGCCATTCACTTTACCTGGGAAAGGTCTCCATTTAGTTTGACTAGTTGTACCACACCTCCATCTGTGACCTCCTTAACAATGTATGGTTCTAGCCAATGCATTCTGAACTTTCCCGGGAATTTATCAAACTCACTGTCATACAACAACACTAAATCATTTACCTTGAAGGTGTGCTACTTAATATTGCAATCGTGCCAGGCCTTATCACACTAATTTTTCACTTGTTGATGAAAGCCAACCAGGAACTGTTCCTCCTCCAGTTATTCCAAATGTGTGAGCCTCTCTTCCAGGGCTTTGTGGTCCATCATACCTATGAGCACTGCTATGCGTAGACTAGGTACAATATACTCCATTGGCATGACAACTTCCATGCCATAAATTAATCGCAAAAATGTTTGTCCCGTTAGTTTCTTGCACATTGTCTTATAAGCCCATAGTATTGTAGGTACGTGAAGGTCCCAATCGCTTCGTTGCATGTTGCATACTTTGGTTAGTGCAGTCTACGGTATTTTGTTGAATGGTTCTACTGTCCCATTGGTTTGTGGGTGATACGGTGTGCTTTTCTGATGATACACCTGGGACTCTTCTATTAGCACGCTGATGGTTTCATTCAGGAAATGTGTACTGCGATCACTCATTAAGATTTTTGGATAGCCAAATTGAGTCAACACATGTTCAAACAAAAACTTTGCAGTTGTGGTGGCTGTGCAGTCTTTGACTGGCTACGCTTCCGCCCAACGAGTCAGGTACTCTGTCACGGTGATAATGTATCACGCGCCCGTTTTTTCCTGAGGTTTGATAGGTCCTACAAAGTCGATTTCCCACTTTTTGAAGGGCTGCAACGTCATTTGTGGATTCAAAGGAATCTCGTTCCTCTGCGATGGTTTACTTGTCCGTTGACATATATCACAGGGCTTATAGTGTGCTTTTGAATCCTGATGAAGGGTTGGCCACCACAACCCTGCGCGAAGAATCTTTTGCACAGCCATTAATCTTGCGTAGTGTCTTCCTATAGCGCCCCCATGTGCTTCTGCAAGGATTTGAATTCGTTCAAACTCAGGTACGTACCTCCGTAGTATCTCATCATTGCCCATTTTGTATAGGTTCCCCATGATGATAGAAAAATCAGCCACGTGCACCACCAGTTCATTCTTCTGCTAGACGGAGTATTCCTTCGGCGCATTCCCCGTTGTCAGAAAGTGGATTATATATTCAAAATTCCCATCCACGACATGCACAACAAAGAGTTGTGCATCAGGTAATCCTTCCTCCAAACTAGTAGGTTCCTCTTCCGTCTCAATACATGACAAGTGATCCAGTCCTGCATTCATGCATCCAGGCTTCACCACAACCTCAAAGTCATATTCTTGGAACAATAAGAGCCACCTACATATGCCCCCGCCCCCCCCAACACAGGCTTATTGACCAAGTATTTTAGCATGGAATGGTTTGTTTACATCTTCAAATGTCCTCCTAGGAAATAGTGCTGGTATTTTTGGAGCGCGTACACCATATCCAACCCCTCGCGTTCGGTTGTGGAATAGTTATTTTCTGCTTTGGACAACCTACGACTTGTGAATGCGATAGGGTGATCCAAGCCCTCTCCACCCTCTTGTGTTAGCACCACTCCTAGCGCTATACATGATGCATCAACATGGACATGAAACTCCACATCCCATTTTGGGAAGACCAGGATTGGGGTGGAGGCCAATTTCTCTTTTAGTACATCCAGGCTCTTCATGCAATCATCATTCCAGCAGAACGTGACATCCTTTTTCAACAGTTTCTCCATTAGCGCGGTGATCTGGGCATAGCTTTTGATGAACTTCCTGTAGTACCCCGTATGTCCCAGGGTAGCATGCAATTGTTTAACACTTCGCGGTGCTTCCAAATTCAGAATTATTACAATCTTCACAGGGTCTACCATTAGTCCCTATTTGCACACCACATGTCCCAATAGGTTCCCAAAGGGAATGAGGAACGTACACTTTTTGAGGTTCAATGCGATTTGGTGTTGTCTGCAAGTATCCAACATCAAGCGCAATATCGCTACATGGTGCTTAACCAATCCAAATACAGTCCAATCATCCAGATAGACCTCCAGGAATTTGTGGATATATTCTTTGAATGCTGCAACAACTATGCATGAAAAGATGGCCGACGCATTCTTTAACCCAAACGGCATAACGATGTATTGAAAGCAGCCCCACTCAGTTGCGAAGGTGGTCTTGCTCCTATCTTCTGGTGCAATTTTGATCTGGTGGTACCCTGAGAACCCATCAATAAAAGAATATGCTTCTTGCCCACCGACATTTTCCAATACTTCATTTGTGAATGAAGTCGGGAATGGGTCGTGCACACAGGCGTCATTCAATTTCCTGAGGTCCACACATATTCTTATCTCACCCTTCTGCTTCTTCTCCTGCACTACCATAGGGCTTACCTAGTCAAATTCTTCCACTGGCTCAATGATTCCAGCTGTGAGCATTTTGTCTAGTTCTACGCGGACCTTTTCCTTGTACTTCAGATTCAAGCGGTAAGGTCTCTACTTAACTGGCTTCGCGTCATGTTTTAGGGTGATCTTCATCATCCCTAAATCACCAACGATCCCCTTTAAGTCCGTGATCTTGGTCAGGAATAAGTCTTGGTATTCGTGGAGTAAGTCAGCAACCTTATCCACTGTGGCATCATCCCAGTAGTCGCTAAGCATTGCATACTTCAGTTCGGCCTTCGTACCAATGTTTAACTACTTTGTCTTTACCGGTGCAGTAATGTTAGGGTCTTCAATCAATGGCCCTTGAACCTCAATATAGCATTCAGTTTCTACAATGTTAACTCTTTGCGGATCTTTGTCGTCTTCTTCATTTCTTATGCTGTAACACTCTAGGGCATAGCTTAGCTGGGTCGCCCATTCAGGCTGAAGCACTTCCATTGGCTCCTGGGGTATTTTAAAGATAGATGCTTTTACTACTTGTAGCACATCATTAACAAAATAGGTGCACCCACTTAGGTTGTGGCTCTTCCCCATAGACCTTTGTCCATTTTGCAAGGTGTACACATGGATCATCCCGTCTGTCATACTTGTCTTTTAATCGCATCTGAGGCTTCCAAAACTGCATGCGCATCATCCTTTTTCATTCGTGCCAATCCTCAAAACTTCATTGGTGCATACCCTACCATATTGCGGGCGTAGCTCGCAGTACCCATTTCAGAGCGTCGAAATGTTGCTGTTGTGGTACTTCTCTTTGAAATTTGTTCAGGAAGTCATCCACCTCACTTAACCTGTCATACGTAGGCAGATCTCTTACCTCTGTTGCTACACAGTGTAACAATCTCATCATCATGTTACAGTTGAGCATGGTTACCTCGTGTAACCGGTTCTGCCATCGTTCTGTCTCTTCGTCAGAATCTGATGTGCAGGATCTTTCACGCTCCCATGAGATTCAACCATTCGCAATTGGATTTACCCAGTCTTGCTCCCGCGTGGTTATCTTGTAGATGCAGTCGAGATCATCGTCACTGTCATAGTCGCACACTGGCTCTGTGTAGCGTGATCCTTCTACAAGGTCTACAGGTACAACTACGCGCAATGACATTTTCTCAAAAATCATCTTGCGCTTATTCAGATTTATCACTCCATTCATGTGAGTGGCCCAATCTATTCCCAATAGTGCAAGGTAGGGATTGTTGTCATCAACAATCTCCATCACTTTAAAATCTACTAGTGCACTTGCTCCTTCGATATCTACTGTGATTCCCTGTAATCTCCCCATAGGTAGGATCTTTTGCTCGTTCGTCGTCCGTAGTTGGATAGGAGACGATTGCAACGCCGGCCTGCCCATGCGCTCCAATGTCTGCTTTGGCAGGACGTTCGCATCTAACACTAGATCCAGAATCACTTGGTCCATCTCATATTCCCCGATCTGCGCGGTCAATCGCATTTCCCTTCCTGTTCCTGTTGTGTGCTTCCCGAGCTTTCGAACTATGCACGGTTCTCCTGGCATGGACCCAGCGCATCTAGTTATGAGTTCTTGCAACCCCTTTATAGCCTTGTGGTCATGCAGTAGCTTCATGCATGTCTCCAAGAACGTAGTGAGCATCGATGGGTCCATTTCCGGTTCTAGTTTGTCTTTACTTCCTGAAGTGGAGGCATCAATGAAGCTCCTCTTAGCTTCCATAAAGGTCTCCTTAGCGTGCCCCAAATCAAATCCTAGTTCCTTCATTGGAGCCTTGCGAACCTAGGTACTTTCTTCAGGCTGCTTGTCTTTGTCATCCCCTGTTGTAATAACACTCCAGAGTAGGATATTTACATTAGGGTCTTCCTTGCGCGGCTTAGACCTCATCATTTTCAGGTTTTGAGTCGGGGGAGGTTGGAGTACTCCTTTATCATGCAACCTTGCTATTAGTGTGGGACAATCCTCCATCTCATGGTCAAATAACGTACAATACAAGCATGATGATTGTGTTGGATTCCTACAATCGCGGGCATAATGCCTTGGCCCTCTACAATTGTAACATATCTATTTTCCACGACCTCTTCCTGGTCCCCCTCCACCTTGGCCTCGTTCGCACCCTTGAAATCCAGTGCAAATCATTCCTGCATTTTGATCGAGGGCCTGTGTTTCGGCTTGAAATCTGTAGGTAGCAGTTTGATCCATCATCAATTCATAACTTCTACAGGTGCGCTCATCATGTCCTACTGACCTACAGAAATTACAGAACAACCACTGTCAATTTTGCGTATACTTTTGTAATAGATGGCAGTTATCTGTAGCATGCTTTCCTCCTATCTGACAAATCGCACACCACAATGCAGGCGCCACACTTGGTCTTGCTTGTGCCTCCGATCTTAGTGGCATTGGCCCTCCTCCCACAAGGTAATTCGCGAACAGCCCCTGGCCCTTACATTTTATGCACCATACCTCATCACGCATCTCTGGGAGCGTTGTTCTGTCTTGTTTCAAACTCTGCATCTACAAGCACAAGTTTTTCAGCTGCGCGTGAATCTACTGAACTCCCAGTTTAGGATCTTATATCGGAGTCTCATGCAATCTCATCGTGACCTCCAAAGCCTCAGCCTGAGTGGTTAGCCTTTGTTGCGATAACGCGTTTCGTAGATGTGGTGTTAACGATGATATGAACCATTCGCGGTGTTGCCCATCTGTTAATGTCATGTTCTCTTTGCAAATTATGCACTTCAGTTTTTGATCCAACTCCCATGGGGTCTCGCCTAGTAGCATTGTGATTTCCTTGAATGCAATGATTGACTGTGCCTCTGACTTTGGTTTGCTAAATTATTTGTTTAGCGCAACTTGGATATCTGCGATCCTTGCATTCGGATTTTCATTGGAATGCTTGAAGTACCATGTTAGCATGCGATCCTGCAGAGTGCTGACCAATGTTTCCTTCTTTATATTGTCATCCATGACTCCCTCTGCTTCCCATACATCTTTTATCATGAACCAAAACTGGTCCGGATCTTCATTCCCCACTCCCTTGAACACTGGTAGCTTTATTGCGCTTTCCATACTGCTTCGTGATGGTGGCGGAGGTGGTATGGGCGAAGACGAGGATGAAGATGATGAAACTGGTGTGGGCAGAGGTGGTATGCGCGAAATTCTCTGCCTTATTAGATTGATTGCACTTCTTGGTGAGACCTTCGTGAGCTCTTCTTCGCCCCCTTGCGGAGGTGAAATCAAGGGGCTAGTTTCTAGTTCTATTCTACCTTTGTTTCTGTAGATTCTCCCACTCCTCATAGCCCCAAACATCAATTTATTCGCATAACTCGCTTTTCACACAGTAGAACTTTAATCCAAGTGTTCAAAGATTTAACGTAGTTACCTCGCGGTCCTTTTAGGAAACGTTGTTCTGCCTCGCTATAGCTAACTGAAGTATCTACTACGAATTTGGTGATGAATCCTCCTATGATTCGATCAAGCTAGTGATCGACAGTGCACGTGATCTTATCTTCCGATGCTTCCAGTCTGAGCACCAATTCTAGAGTCCACACAATAGGTTTGTCGAGTTTACACCTTCCTTGGCTATCTACTAGCTTCGCTATCCACTCGTACAACTCAGTGGGGAAGGATGCAAATAAAATTTTGTGGATCTTTGTGTACAAGTAGCAGCCTAACCACTCTTCCTTTGACAGGCACGGATTCCTATTTTCCTGCGTGCGAACTTGTGAATCTTTCTGTCCAACCAATATTCAATTCCTTTCTTTGTCGGATTCCAGTGATACGACATCAGACATCTCTATGTAGATCCTGGTCCCGGCAATGGATCCATTTGTTGGCTTGTTGGGGCCTGACCCAGGTTCAAAGTTAATTAGCCAAACAAATCCCTGTACTACTGGCCCTTTCGACAATAGTCCGCGGAGCACAGACTGAGGTCTCACCCGAAGTAGTATGGGAGGGTGATAGAACCAGGTTTCCGCACCCTTGAGATGTCTGAGAGGTTCGAATGGTCCTTCGTTTGTTCCTGCACATAGGTTGCTTCACGCACTTCTTGTTCCTCGCGACCTGATACACTGCCTTCACGCAGCCCTAACCAGGGGTTGTGCCGTGCTCTGTGCTATTTCTTGAGATCTTACTTATTTTCCAGTGTTAATTAATTACCTTCGCCTAATTGGATGTCTTAAGTTATAATTCACAATCCAAAACATTCATAAACGATCGCGTAGTAAATAAACAATATACTTGCAAATTATATCCAATCATGCATTAAACCACGAAAAGATACACAAAATTATAGAAACACTTATCTTTATTGATTCTCCGATGGTTACAGATTCGACCTGTCCTGTGCACTCAGCGGCAGGGGTCTGCACACTTAGTTGCAGACTACTAGGCCCTCTACTCACTCAGCTGTAGAGCCTTCTCCTACTTTACGACCCACAAACACACTTAACACTTCGATTTCTCATGCTTAGTTTTCTATTCTACACATAGAGCCTCGCTTTATTTATACAATCCCATGGTCCACGGACCATGGGTAGGTCTATCTAGTCGACATTACCTTACAAAAACTAGGGTGGACAACCCTGTGACTCTATTATACTTTCGCGCCCTGCGCCTGCAATTGGCGGAGCTTTTACAAAAAGATTCGGTCAAAACTTGGGCTCTAAGCCCAAAAACATGCTTTGGGGGATTCCATGCCCAACAAATATGACTTTGGATATGTCCTTTTTCTTCCTCTTATGTTTCCCTTGTTGTCCTGTTGATGTGAGAGCTGCATCCTCCTCTTCCTCCTTCTTGACTCTGATCACTTTATTGTTGCTTCCCGCCTTGGTCAATAATCTGATCTCTTCTTGTCGAAGAGGTGCCCACATCTCCTTCCAATTGGGAAGAGAAGCCCTACCCATGCATGGAACATCGATATCCATATATTCTAGGAAGTTTTCATTCTCATCCTTTCTCATTGTTGAGTTAGTTAGCTCCTTTGGAAAAGAATTTTGTAGATTACCATCTCTATTATTTTTCTTGAGCTCTTTTGGGGGTAGAAAAGACTTGGGAATACCTCTAGTAGCTGACGTGGGATTGATTATTGCATTGTGGTCTTGCTAAAAGAGAGGAGAAATGTGAACCTATTTCTAGATCTATAATTCTAACCATAATTTGTCGCTCTCCAAGGTCTCAAATTTCATGTCATTTGGTGGGATTTTCCAAAACTGTATTACTATTTATGAGTTTATTGATTTGTGAGTAAATCTTTTGCAAGCAAATAGCTAAAAATATATCAATATTCTTGAAAATTCCCGTATCTAATTGGGACATTTTCATAATCTAATGTCTATTTCCAAATATGATCTTAATAGTAAATGTCTGTTGAATTTATAGGAGGTTGCAAAATATTCATATGGGCATAGATCATTGCACAAGATGTATATCTCTCTCTCTTAGCTAATTTATAAACCTTGAAAAATCTACTAGTGACGTTGACAATGTTTTCAAGAATTTATTCCTCCCAATATTCCTTTAGAAGGGAAAAGATCCCAATCCATACTAGGGAAGAAAGGAAGTATTCCTTATCAAGATTTTTTCTCTCTTTCCAAAATTACAAGAATTTCCAAACATTATTGAAAAGGTAATTCCCTCCTTTGAAAACCCTCATTTTATCTTCTCAGTTGGAAAATATTAATATGAAGAACTCTTTTGCTCCTAACTTCAAATCTATTTGTCCCTTGAGGTTCCATTTATTTTGGATCTAACTCATCAAGGACTTCTTAGAGAGCCATAATTTGATAAAAATGTAAATTAGAGCATGATCCTGCATATATAGGACGTATTTTGTACTCTTGTTAGATATGGCCTCATACTTTGAATCTTGTACTACTGTTGGCAGAAAATGCCATTGAATTTTATTTTGCCAGATTGCTCCAAGAAATGGTTTCTTTGAGTGGCCATAATCTCCAATTGAGCTTTGAAAATGATGCAAATGGTAAGGAGTTTTGAAGGGATTGTTGGTCTATCTAGCATTCCTATGAAGTATTGAGACAATCTATCTAAAGAAGGGGGTCAATCCCCATTCCGTATAATTAGCCATGGAAAACTATATAGAAGAAGCTCTAGTCGAAATTCCTCATATACAACATCAATGTTTTCAACTTAGAACATGGACATGCAGGTGAGCCTTGATCCACTTATGGGTGCACTAGTCACAAAACCATTTTTAATATAATTTCTCGAGTGCAACCACACGTTTGACCACTACTTCAAGGTGCTCACCATGGCTTTAAGATTAGGTCCTCATGGGAATTGAACATTATCTAACGTTTAAAAACTCCCTACTTTACTTTCCACCATTGGAAAGTTTAAATTTAAATTTTGTTTTATAATATATTTTTAAATAAATTAATATTTTTTTAAAAATTATTTTGATGTTTTAAAAATTATTGTGTTTTAAATGTATTATTATTATTATTGTGTTGAAAAAATACATTTTCTTCTTTATTTAAGAAAATACTGTCTTTCAAATTTTCTTAGAAAAATGCCATTTTTTTTCAAAATTAACTTCCCTAACTAGAAAAAAATGTATTTAGAATTTTTTTTGAAATTTTTTAATATAAATAATATTAAAAATATTAATATTTAAACAAAAATTATATAATACTCATTTTAGATTTACTATATGTTTTAAATTTTTTAAATATAAATAATTTTAAAAAATATTAATAGTTAAAAAAAATTATATAATACTGATTTTATATTTACTATAAGTTTTATTTTTTATGGTACAAATGACCAAGGGTGTAATACATGTCTCAATTGGTAATTCTAATTTTATAAATAAAATAAAATAAATACTTTAAAAAACATGTCTTAAAAAATAAATAAATTTTAAGTGTTGAGTTTTAGGGTTTTTCATAATCATGATATTTAGTTTTTAATATCATGGTGAAAATATTTGAATTTTAACCCTAAAAAATGAGTGATGTTACACATAATTTTGGCACTTCACGTTTTTCATAGTCATGATATTTGTTTTGTAATGCTCCAATTGAAAGATGTTTGAATTTTGACCCAAAAGAAAGGCCATGCTGCACTACCATTTTTACATTTCAGTGTGAAAAAAAAAATATTGCACTACCACTTCTTAAAATCAATATGAAAATTATATTTTAAAATGACATTTACAAAAGACAAGAACTAAATGAACTTGAACTTCATGACAAATTAGTAACATGCTTTCTCATTAATTTGTGATTTTTAACATTGTAATTCCTCTATAATATGTTTTATGTTAAGTATTTTGGATTTTTATAATTGATATTATCAAATTTATCTCTATAAAAATTATATAATATTAATATAATATACATATAAATTAATAATATCTATGACAAAATATAAAATTAATAATATTTATGATAAACCATAATATATTTTTTTTAATTATATTTATATATAAAATCTTAATATAATATAAGACTATATATATGTAATCCATTTTTCAATTATATTAATACAGATTCATTTAAATTTCAAACATATTTATAAAAATTAAAATTATTATAAATATAATTTTTATAATATATATTGAATATTAACATTAACATATACTAAACAGAGATAAACATTCTTTTTAATCTGCTTACCTCACTTTTTCATCTCCCATTTTTATGGCCACGCTGCATCTGTGCACCATATCTTTGACGCAAATATCTAGAGGCACTCGAATTGCACAGAAAGACTAGGAGTGCTATGAAAGGCAGGTTATGTTTATTGCAAAATAACAGGTCAAACAGGAAGTTAATTTTAATTACTTATGGTTCACGATTACAATATAACAACTACGTAAGGCCCATGGAAAGTAAAATATATTTCAGAATAAATTCATCTCATCTGGAAAATGCAGGCTGAAATTATAATTAATTTTGGAGAAGAAATTAATCTTAAAATTAGTTTTTATGATTTAAAAATCTATTAATAGTATCATACATTACAAATAAATTAATTACCAATTTAAATTACAGAAACCTAAAATACTATTAGATTTCCTAATTTTAGAAAATATTAATATTACAATAAAATATAAATGTATGAATAAAATATTATTATTATTTTTAACATAAAAAATTAGATATTATTAATATTATAATAAAATATAAATAATTAAAATACAATTTTATAAATTAAATTAAATATAATTATTATTTTTTAAATAAAATTAAGTAAAATATAATTTCATAGATATTATTATTAGTTTTTCTAAAGAGATCAAACTCTTTAAGCTAAGGATAAGATAAAGTTTAATTTTTTTTTTTTTTAAGCTAAGCATTATGATTATGAAGGAGTGAAATTTTTTATTTTGTTGTTGTAAGTTTAAAAGAAGTGATATCATGTCATAAATAATAATAACTAGCATCTGTACTAAGAAGTGCAAAACAGTGTTAATAGGACATGGGAACCGTGAGTTCATCTGTGTTTGAGCCAAAAAGAGAGTTTATTAGGTATCATAGGTTTTGATATCACAGGACATGACAGGAGTCACAAATATGGGGTTACTGATTTGGGGTTTTTAATACAAAATTGGAAATCATGATTCTATTAACAAATACTAAATTGAAAATCATTGTTGAAAATAAAATTTGTGTTTACTAACTTGAAATTCATCAAAATATGCATTGTAAATCTCTACGCATATGAGTTAAGAAAATGAAACCTCTTGACAACCACATTGGTTTTATGCCCAACAAAACTTAGCAACATTATGAGAGGTAACAAACCTTAAACCAGTTTTGCCAATTAAAGTAACATGTATAGCAACAACACCTTTTGTGTGAGAACAATAATTAGAACTTTTAAAGAGGACACACATGGTTGCTAGTCGTTATAAAATATAAAATTTTAGTTACTTTTACAAATAGAACTCAATCCTACAAGCTGAAACTACACCTCATTGGCTTCAATCTAGAATGTAGCTATAACATAAAGCAACATACCAAGAACTTGTTGAACAATTAACCAAAGGCTCAAACATCTCATAGACAAGACTCTTTTGGCATGCTCAGAAACTTTTGGCCATACATATCTTTTGGATTATTTAGACAAGTCAATTATTAGAAAACCTGTATGATTGCATGATGTATGTCTAAAGTGAAGAAAGGTATGATGCAAAACCTTGCATCAATTTGCTTATACTATGAAGCAACCACAACATGAAATTTTTCACTGAGAACTTTTCAATACTTGAGTGAATAAAATAAACACCATAACACTGATTAACCCCAATAGAAGAGCCTCATATAAGCACCATAATATTGATTAAACCCAATACCAATAGAAAAGCCTCATATAAGCACCATAATATTGATTAAACCCAATAAAAGAGCCTCCGTAAGGTATGATGCAAAACCTTCCATCAATTTGCTTATACTATGAAGCAACCACAACATGAAATTTTTCACTGAGAACTTTTCAATAATTGAGTGAATAAAATAACACCATAATACCGATTAACCCCAATAGAAAAGGCTCATATAAGTACCATAATATTGATTAAACCCAATAAAAGAGTCTTCGTAGACCAATAAATTTTGGGCCATCATTCGATTGTTGCATCAACTATGCTTTTGTAATCCATGATTAAGTATTATATTGTCAAATGCTTTGAACAACGCCAAATATCATGTGTACCATATAATTAATATTAATTTTAATAAAATCATTTTTCATTAAACCTTTCTTGCCATTTAAAAGAACAAATCATTTGTAAAAAGAAAATGCCAATTCCTAGGTTATTTTCACTTGTATTTGGTACTACACCTTTGGAAATAAGTATCCAAAGTATCCTGTGACTAGTTAGGATTGTTCCTAGACCTTATTTCAAAGGAAGAACACTCCTTTGTGAGTTAGTTTGAAGGTAAAGTAAAGGTGACCCTTAGAAGTTATTTTAAAGCAATGTAAGAGAAATCCTTTGTGGGAAGAGTATCTTTGGTTTTGAAAATAAAAAGTTTAGTAGAAATATATTCTCCAGTGGTTTCTATTTTAAATTTTAATAGATATAAAAACATTATTTAGCTTAAAATGCTAAAATAAAACCCCATCCATAAACCACAAATGCAAATTATATTTTTCTAAGCTTGAAATCATACAAAACTTAATTTTCAGCAAAATTTTACCAACAACTATTAGAAGCATTGAGGGTGCTTCAGGTTTGGGCTAATTTCTTACACACTTTCATATCATGCATGAAAAACCAAACCAAACCCCCCCCCCCCCCCACACACACACATATATAAACACCCCTCCCTTGTGCGTTAGACTATTGTAACCTAAGCTGAGAAAAGCTAGGTGTGATCTGTAATATGGAAAACAATTATACTATTAAATAAATCACTTGCCAAATCCTATTGATGAATGGGATAAGATAAATCTTTCATGATAAAGCTTCTAGATGTGATTCTAGATAAGCTTGGATGGATTGGAGATACATATCCATCGGATGGATTGGAGATAGATATCCATCAATGAAAAAATATAAAGCTTTGCGAGAGATAAAGGCAAAGCTTTTATGAGGAAAAGCCTCGTGGGAGATAAAGGCGAGCTTTTATGAGAAATGCCTAGGAAAATGGATTAAAAAATCCATAAAAGTAGGGCACCACTAATGGAAACTATATCATGAAAGAGGGTATTAAATACCCATTGCATATATCAATTGGAGGTAATTGATCCATGGTAAGGACCTCGGCTCGGGGGGAATTAGAGGTGATTCATGGTTGGGTGGTAGTGCTCCGCTCTCCAAGTGATGTTTTAGTTGGTTTCATGTGCGCGGAATGTTTTGTATGTTGTTTTCTTCCCCTCTTTGTTATAATTTCAGTTTGTCTATGAGAAATTTTTCTTAAGTTTCCTCATCATGAGAAGGACTGAATGGATTTCATGTGCCCATTATGCATGAGTAGATTACCTGTGTTAATTGATTTTATGAGATATTCTGATATGAATACATATGAAATTAATATATTCCAAGTTAAATTTAGTAGTGTAATGTAAAATGTGGGTAGATTCAATATTGGATATGTTGTCACTCTTTTAACATAAGTGGTAACTCGATGGTGAACTTTTGTGGATGAGATATGTGTAGGATTGAGACAATAATCCCAACAGAGTAGGTAGGTAATGATTTCCTTAATGCTTCTATGAAGTCATCTTCATGAGTTTGTCATATAAATTAATGCTTGAAATAGTTAATGGTATGAGATATTGGTGCATGCAGAACAGCTAGGGAATAATGTGTCTAACTGTATATTCAACGGTTTAAGATATATACTGTACATGTCATAATAATTGTATAAGGCTAATCTAATTAGATATGCATGTTGAATAAATGGGTTAGTATCACTTTGACAACATCTATTGGAATATGATCACGATTCATAGCCATGCTAGTCACGAAAATTTCATATCAATGCTCCATTAATGCTTGTGTGGGGTTGTCAAGAGTTTTGATAATTGTATGTTCTCATTCCTTCTTTACTCCAAGTTGTAAGAGATGATCTAAAGAGTATCTAATATGGTTCCTATGGTGTAGGTTCATTAACTTAATGTTTCTTAATAATTAAGATTTTGAGTATAGTAGCCAGGATGATCACCGTGCATGCAATGATGGGTTAACTAGGCTTGTGACAACCACTAAAATTAATGGAGCCAAGGGGCTACATTTTTCGGTGTAGGCACAGGAGGTACATTACAAATGGTATCAGAGGCTAGGTTCAAACATTGAGGCCTATGGACTAATCCACCTCTGTAGTGTTTTTGTTGACGGTTATGAAAAGTTCAGGTCTTAAATTTGATCTTGCACTACTAAAAAGTTTCCTAGAAGGTCGAGATATAAGTGCCAAATATGCAAGGATTCTTGAAATATTAAAATAATTTATTTTTCTTCTTAAACTATACGTATAACTAGTATACTTTGAATTTTTATACAAGTCTTATATGTTTGGTACATAAGATTATGTTTGGTAAATAAGTATACTTTGAATTTTTATACAAGTCTTATATGTTTGGTACATAAGATTATGTTTGGTAAATAAGATTTTTAGGAATAAGTAGCCAGGAAAAGAACATGATCTTCATTCGACTGTACTAGCTTATCTTATATATATATATATCATTACTCTAAAATTAAGGAAGAAGGAATGTTGGGTTCTAGAGGCACATGTTTCCGAATTATTGGCAGCCATACAACTACCAAATTAGTAATTAAGTAGTTAAGAAACTGCATGCATAAAACTATGATGATCAGCTGTGGACTGTTATAAAATACATGGATTTAGTGATTCACTCCTAAACAGTTATGTGCGAACAGCAAAATTATGGGACTACAGTTTGGTTAGAATAACGAATCCTAAATATATACCCTATATTTAAAGTAACAAACTATTTGGAAGAAACATGGATGCGATAACGTGTCGATTTGAGAAATTTTGGAATCAAACTCGGGCTACATATTATTACGATTTCTCTCCATATTGGCGTTCGGCGAGTTGTCAGTGACAATACATTTAAATCATGTATCAAGTAGGAATACTATATATTTTTTATTAATGAACTGAATCAACGGATGTACCATACAATGGTGAAATTTAAAGCTTCATAATTCTATTAATTTAAAGCTGGATGTTGTGAATTGTTAATTGTAGTGACAATGCAAAACGCTCTCACATAAATGGTGATGGCTTTCTTACCAATCAGAATGGTTGGATGACTGTAAGAGTATACTTGCGTTTACGTTTGTGTTTTGCATTTGTGTTTTGAGTAAGGAATGCTTTAAAAGCATGTGGATAAATCCAATCACCTCAGTAGCCTACGCATGGTCTAATTGGACGTAGTTATGAATAACCAGAGATATGGAATTAAATTCCAAACGCAAAAGAATCACTGTAAGATTTCTATTTCCTTTCGGGTAAGCCGCCTCTCCGTCTGTTGAACTGTCAATTGATGGTTGTTCTTATCACTCACATACATTCCATTGATGATGGTTACCCGCTAGCTCCCTAAAAGGCGGGAATATCAGATTTTCATTATCCATATGGATTCAGGATAGGTTTGACCATATCCGTGGCTTGGGAAACATCCAGGAGAGCTTGACCTCATCCAATGATCCAGAGAGGTTCAATCCCAAACGCCAACTTCCTGGGTTACGGATATAGGGACGCTATTCACTGACACGTTGGTAAAAGCAGCAACATGTCACTGTGGGGTTCTATGATAAAAATTTAGGATAAGACTATTGTTTCATTTTTTCTTTAACGTTGCCTTATGGATGCCTAAAACAAGTTTGGAGGGATTGAGGAAAACCTGGGTTGATAGTGTTGCTTTATTCCTCCTGCGCTGCTGGAGAAAGCAGTGTTTTATTTTTCGATTGAGATTAGAAGATTTCTCAAATAGCATGCACACCGTTGGGTGGTTCTAGACCCATGATTTGTGGATAAAAGCAATGATGTATGCTAAATTGGAAGATGCAGAAAATCACGATCACTATTTCTTTTTCCTTTTAGAGGTTGATTGGGTGGTTGTACTGCCATAGCTCGTTGTTTCATTTACCAATTATCTGTTGACATGGAAGGTGATGGGTTGGGATAATGATTATCATGTGTTGGATTAAGTAAATCATCAACTTATTCAAATAGATAAACACATCATGATTAGGTAAAAATATAGAATCAAGGATAACGTTCATCCTCAACTTCTACCGTGTGCCTTATCCTCTAATGCGTAGAGGCTACTCATCGTTAAATAGACCAGCTTGATCCTTGAATGAATTATCTGGTTCTATAGCGGTGAGTGCCTCCATTCCCTTGACACAATCAGGCGCTACCTTATAGAGAAAAAAATGAGGGCAGACGTGTTAAAGGCTAGGTTTAGACACCTCTGTCGTAGCCTTGCAGTAGTAGAGAAGATGCTCCAAATTTCGGCCCGTCGCTAGAATAAAACGAAAGTGTAGGCAAGGCCACGACAACCTTTGGTTGTGCCTGATGGGAAAATTAAAAGGTTTTTCTGTACTATGGGGGTTTGGGTCTCCACTTGATAAGAGGAATCTGAGCAAGAGCAAGGAGGATGTACATGAGTGAATTGTCATATCACCGTCTGCAGTACTCTTGAATTGTTGTGTTTATATGTTATAGTTACCTTGTATCTTGATTCATTGGCTTGATTTGGGAAGTCTAAATGTTGTTTTCATTTTGGTCATGGAATTAAACAACACATATTGTACTTGGAAAGACCATGTCATAGCATGGAATTTTATACCGTAATGGGTACCAACCCCAACACATGCCAAGATCTTTGCAAGGAGTAAAGGCCCATAGAATCATTCTCCAAACTACTTTCCATGATCTAAAAATTGCACTTAAATTTCCATGATTTAAATTTGATGTTGTGGAAGAATAAAAGATCACTGTATTTATTTTGCGACGTCGTTTTCCTAGTATGGTGATGACACACAGTAAATTTTATGCAATTGTTTCCTAATGATGACTTGTTGAACTGAATCAATAGATTCTTCATGATGAATATCGACATTAATTTGCAAGCTTCTAAGAATTGGGAAGAACGATCTGTTTTCAATGTACAGTGGTCGTTGTTATTAAATTCAACGCGTGAACACACCAAAAATATAATTCAATTCAACATTCCTGGGTAATCATGTTATTTCATCCAAAATCTATTTCTAGATAAGTGTAGCCTTTATGCGGAATCACACTCGTTTGATCTATATTTCTAGTACAAAAGTTACAAATATGTCTTCCCAACAACGAAAGAATTGTACAAGACCTAAAAGATAAATGTTGATGTAAAACATTATTTATTTTTGTATTTAAATGAAGAGTGTCATCATATCTAAAAATATCGCCTCAGCCTTCTCAATACTCATGAATCAGCTCTGCCTAGCCACACGTCTGATTTAAAGTCAGAGTTGCTAAAAGTGAGTGCCAAAACCTTAAAGAATGACGGGCGAAATTGTAGGATAATGCTAGATTTTGGGGAATTTGCGGTGCCATTAGCAGAATATTGGGAAAAGCCATAACTTCTTCATTTTTTGACCAAATCAAGAGAAGAAAGAGGCTACACATGCATTTTTGGGCATTCTGCAGCCATTGGAACAAGTTTCAGCGCATTATGAGCATTGCAAACTGATGTATTCACATTTTTTTAGCATAATAGAGAGGGCCAAGCCATTGGAAGCTGGACCAAGGAGACGTAATCCAGGAGGGGTGAACTCCTTCATCATGTGCTGCTGTGATACTATTTATGGTGATGTTTATGTCTGTCATTTGTTGTTGTTCAGTCATTTGTTTATGTTAATTTTCACATAAAAATTACATAAAAACACTCAAAAACCCATGTTTTAACTTGCAAACAATCTCACAAATCCTCAAGCATGTTTAATATAATCTAAAAGGGAATTTTAGCACAACAAAACTAATTTTCTTAATCAAATCAGGAAAAAAATGTGAAAAAACAATTATAAAAAGAAGAAGAGAATGATGGAATGAGAAAGTTCAAATCCCGATGATTATCTCATGATGAGACATTCATTCACTATATTATACTGATCTTGGCCTATATATTAACTTTTGAAAAAAATTGATAGAACAAAAAAATACACAGTTAAATATTGTAGTCCCTCGCAACCATAATGACAATTATTTCCATACTATACAGAATCAAATTGACAACCAAGAAGAAAAGATACTTGGAATTTGATATGTTTTTCTTGAAGGAACTCATAATTTATATTGCAGTAAATCTTAATTAAAATTGTAGGTATAGCATAATCTACAGGAGCATATAATCCTATGTTATCCTACTTAATACCATCTTACCTCTCTCGAGAATCAACTGGCATATACATATAATACTACTCAATCCTTGATATTAGTTATGCAAAATACCAGAGATTCAATTTATGTTCCAAATATTTCAAACCTAAGCTATAGAGGTATGTTTATAATTTTTTAAGGTGAAAATTTTGAACTCTTGTTAAAAAAATTAAAGAGGATGATTGACAAAACAAAACAAAAAACTTGTTCAATTGGATATTCTCCACTATCTAGGGATGGGTTTATCCTTTTTCACTTCATCAAGAGAGACAATATGGCTCCATGATGTCACCAATTTACCTTGGGTGAGGAAAAATCAAGGGTCCCCTGCAAATAGAACATAGACCCTATTGGGTGAGGAGAGATCAAGAGTCCTATGGAAATATACCCCGTGACTTATTAGGACCAACCCCTACACAAGTCAACTAGGCTACATACCACATATACTTTATATCCATCCATGAAAAGAACAATAGCCTGGAAATTACATGGACATCTTTCTTTTGTAAGTTTGCCCAACGTATTTAATGAATCATAGATCACTTGAGAAGATCTAAGGTTATCAATATGCACTCACTAGCAATGCATTTAATGTCACTACTAGTTGCATGTTATTCCCCATAATCTAATCATGTACATACTTTGTCCATTGTTTGATATAATATTATGTATATATACACTCCTCCATGTTAACAAGAGATAAAGAACTTTTGTTTTCTACTTCAATTCGAGAAATTTTTTTGTGTGTTTTTTTAATTTCCATAAAAAAAAAGTGTTCATGTCCATTAAACTTGAAACAAAAGAAATTAAAAATGAAAAATTAAATTGGAAACTAAAATTTTGCAACCATTAAAAATTGAAAACTTTGCATTACATTGGAAATTCATTAAAATTGAAAATTGAGTCATAAAATTTGAATGTAAATTATTTGGAATCTCCACACTTGCCCCTATTTTTTTTTTACCTCCACCTCCAATTCCAATGCTACCTATAGGTAGAAACCAAACTAATTGTAATTGTAGTTTGACATCAGATACACTGTCCAAATTCTTTACAATTATTGAGTAGAATTACTGGAAATGGTCAGAGATATCATTTCATTTTATATTGCAATGCCACATTTTCTTATCTTAATTATTATTCTCATCTTAATTGTTATAATATTTCTATGTTCAAGAGGAAAAATTAGAAAATATATTCTATTTAGAAGTCGAAGATTTCAATGGCTACCATGATATTGAATCGTTTTACGGCGACAAAGACGTTTATGTTGAAAGACGTAGAGAAGAAGGGGGGGGGAGATATCCAGGTTCAAGGAAGGTGTGAGGGTTGGTATGGGAATAGGTCTGGGGATGTGTCTTGGAATCGACTTTGGAGCCGGCTTGATAATGATATCTTCAGAAACTACATTAACATTTTCTAGATTTTTTTTTCATACAAAGAAGACATCAGTGAAAGGTAAAACGTCAAGACAAAAGAGGTGAATGGTAATGCATTTTTAAGGACAAAAGTGATAAGAACTGATTCCTTCAATCTAGGAAAAATCCTCATAAATCTCCAATTAAGAGAAGATAAAAAAACACCAATTTTTACATAGCAAGAACATGTTTTCTCTAACAACTATGTGGTGATAGCAAATGATGTATAAATTTGTAACAAATTAGTCACGATGCTAAAGAAAGGATGCAAATGCATCCAAGTTTAACACCTTTTGCATGCTACATAGTGGAAATAATTGGCACCATCCAAGAAATTTAATAGGGTGTATAATTTTCCCATAGATCATACCAATGAGTTTTGGCACCAGAAAAAATATATTCAAGTAACCTAAATGCTAAGAAGATAAGTGATGAGTGCAATAAAGCCCCATAGTAAGTTTGCATTCAGATATTATTCACAACATCGACACACCTTTTACAGATTGAGTTTCCATGGCCTTCACTGTAACCATCAAATTCTCTGAGACTAAGACAAATTCAGGTAGAAATCAATGAAGTTTGTCATGACAGGCAAACATCTGATAGCGGGAGGATTTGACCCATAATAAATTGAAGTTTTGAAAAAAATTAGGTCTTGGGCAGTATTGAAGATTTAAACAAGGGTCATAACAAGAGTACCAATGTGGTGGATCCGGTATCTTATTTAAATCAAACATAAAGTGGGATCAGGTTCAGCCCTATCGAAAAGTCTGAGCACATTCATTTGAAAACCCTCGATGGTTGGGCGGAGCCGATTCTACATTTAATTGGAGTGTAAAGCATACTGGGTCCAGGTATCCTGACTTTGACAAGCATTAGAGATATTTCATAGGTGGAAACCCAAAAACTCGATGGCCAACGGATCCAATATCAACTTTAAAATGTGGTGAAAAATGTCATCAGGTCCATCCAAAGGAGAGGTATCAGAAATTTGGTACTTAGTCATGACCCTTGTCATAGTCCATGCCTACTGGTGATAGCATGCTCCTGTCTATGTAGTTCCATAGAAAAATCGTGGTGGTCTTGTACTACTCTGTGCACTGAACAATTTCTCCTCCACATCAAGGTACACACAACATAGTCTTGGATTCACATTTTTGGGCATCCCTCTTCCATGCCCCACTCGAGCAGATATGCTCCAAGGTACAATGCTCCATAAAAGAATCGAACCATGTCTTATCTCTTTACCATAAGTCTCTTCAACATCCACGTGCAAAGCATTTATAGTAGGCAAATGAATGTTGGCTAAGAAACCAAGTACTTGGGTTAAGAAAATGGGTTGAGAAAATGTAAAATGAGGGCTTCACCTGGCACAAGCTTCACCTTATCCACCTAGGGATGGCAAATCCCATTAGTGCATTGCAGCAAGTCCTGTATGTGGACTTCGATGCATTTTCCTTCAACTACACTCTGTTTCCTATACTTTGACAAATTTGAAGACCACAAATAATATCATGACCTAATGTTGCATGGATTCGTTTCGTGTCTGCAATTCAAATATCGCTTTTGTGGCTCTATTTATATGAGTTAAAAATTTCCTTTGTCTCCAATCTATCCCTAGATGAGTTTTCTATCTCATATAATGATGTTTCTTTCTTTTCTCACCTTCAAAATTGGCTTCTATTTATCTCCTTTTGAAGGCTTTGTTGATACCTGTAACTTAGTAAGGTATTTACCTCAGTCATCCAACCTGAAAGTGCACTTTCTATTCGAGATTTCTCCCTCATAGTTCCTTCTGTCATTTTGACTTTCTAGAAGGTATTTTGTTTCTGTCATAACACATTTCTTCCCCTACATGCTAAGTCCCCATTCAAGTTTCTTTATCTCAATAATACCCTAATGAGTAAGAGTTATGAAAACTCTTTTTCCACTGTACTTCTTTGTTGGTGTCAATTTCTTATCTAAATTCATAGATTGTTCTCTTGTTAGTATTAAAGCTCCAAACTCTCTGCTAGCAGCTTGTATAACTTCCCAAGCATATAATGTTCTTGGGCACTCCCTCCATTTCCACATCATGAAAGAAAAATCTTTCTCTTCAAAACCTCGGCTTCTATACACATCATAGTAAATATTTTCTTTGTGCCATTCTTGAGGTGTATTCTTATCTACAATGATGTTCTTTTACACAACTTGCTTGTTTTTCTTATTGTCTATCCTTTCCAATGCATTGAGTTCTCTTTGAACTTTTAGTTCATTTCCTACAACACCCTCATCATGCTTTGCATCTTTCAACACAATCCTTTCTTCTTCAAGTTCCTTAATCATTCCCCTGTGGTTTGGCATTCTCATATGCTTCTCAGAACCGGTTCCCATTAGGTATGCAAACTCAGTGTAGTCCTTACCAATATTCACATTAGATGCATGTAACTTAGTAAGGTATTTACCTCATTCATCCAACCTGAAAGTGTACTCTCTATTCCAGATTTATCCCTCATCGTTCATTCTATCATTTTGACTTTTTAGATGGTATTTTTTTATTTTTTTATTTTTTAATTTTTTTTTATTTTTTTTATTTATTTTTATTTTTATTTTTATTTTTATTTTTATTTCTATTTTTATTTTTTATTTTTTTTTTAGTTTTTGTCAAAACACATTTATTCCCCTACATGCTAAGTCCCCATTCAGGTTTATTTATCTCAATAATACCCTCCTGAGTAAGAGTTATGAAAACTCTTTTTCCACTGTACTTCTTTGTTGGTTTCAATTTCTTATCTAAATTCATAGATTGTTCTCTTGTCAGTATTAAAGCTCCAAAATCTCTACTAGCAACTTGTATAACTTCCCAAGTATATAATGTTCACGGACGCTCCCTCCATTGGCACATCATGAAAGACAAATCTTGCTCTTCAAAACATCGAATTCTATACAGATCATAATGAATATTTTCCTTGTGCAATTCTTAAGGTGCCTTCTTATCTAAAGGATGTTCTTTTACACAACTTGCTTGTTTTTCTTATTGTCTATCCTTTCCAATGCATTGAGTTCTTTTTGAACTTTTAGTTCACTTGCTACAATACCCTCATCACGCTCTGCATCTTTCAAGGCAATCCTTTCTTCTTTAAGTTCCTTAATGATTCCCCTGTGGTTTAACATTCTCATATGCTTCTCAGAACCGGTTCCCACTAGATATGAAAACTCAGTGTAGTCCTTACCAATCTTCACATTGGATACCCATAACTTAGTGAGGTATTTACCTCAGACATCCAACCTGAAAGTGTACTTTCTATTCCAGATTTCTCCCTCATTGTTCCTTCTGTCATTTTGACTTTCTAGAAAGTATTTTGTTTCTGTCGGAACATATTTCTTCCCCTACATGATAAGTCCCCATTCAGGTTTCTTTATCTCAATAATACCCTAATGAGTAAGAGTTATGAAAACCCTTTTTCCACTATACTTCTTTGTTGGTTTCAATTTCCTATCTAAATTCATAGATTATTCTCTTGTCATTATTAAAGCTCCAAACTCTCTGCTAGTAGCTTGTATAACTTCCCAAGTATATAATGTTCTAAGACACTCCCTCCATTGCCACATCATGAAAGACAAATCTTGCTCTTTAAAACCTCGGCTTCTATACACAACATAGTAAATATTTTCCTTGTGCCATTCTTGAGGTGCATTCTTATCTACAAGAATGTTCTCTTACACAACTTGCTTGTTTTTCTTATTGTCTATCCTTTCCAATGCATTGAGTTCTCTTTGAACTTTTAGTTCACTTCCTACAACACCCTCATCATGCTTTGCATCTTTCAAAGGCAACCCTTTCTTCTTCAAGTTCCTTAACCATTCCCCTATGGTTTAGCATTCTCACATGCTTCCGAGAACCAATTCCCATTAGATATGCAAAACTCGGTGTAGCCCTTACCAATCTTCGGATTAAACAACCGTGCTTCCAAAAACTTTGATTCTTCTTCAAATTTCAACAACATTAATTTGATTAGATATCGTTTTTGGGATTCAACTGCGTTAAGTAAGTCATTAACGTATGACCATTTCCATGAGAGGTAGTCATAACTGACTAATTTCTCATGATTTTTGAATTGTTCACTTAGCACAAAATTTGTGGTGGAGAAAATGAGCAGTAGCTTTTAAGTTGGTGGGAGTATCGCTCTCTATCACATCACCTTATTATTGTTAATTTTGAAAACCGTGGGATTCATATATAGTCGACTGTTTACACTGGCTGAAGATGATATTGTGCCGTAGGAATTTAAGGAGAAAAAGAGTATGGCCATTTGTCCTTATTTTTCATTTATAAAGATCTGGAACGCTCGTCTCTCGTGGGCCTCCCCCTTAATCACTTTGGCATCCATTTCCGCCTCTGAGTTCACTTTGTGTGAACTTTGTACCTTACTTCCTCTGTGTTTCCAACAAATTAATATCAAAATTAAGAAAGAAATATAAGATTTGTGTAGCCTGTAGAGCTAGTAAAAAAGGACCAAATAATTTTTTTTTAAATTTCATTACAAATATATTATATGTTTAAGGTTTACAAAATGAGACATCACAGAGCCACAACCGCACATATGAACTGTTAAATGTGATAAAAGTGCGACATGCACCCTCAATTAAAAAGGCCACATTAAACATTGCCTCTTTTCCTTTTCTAACAAATTGATGTCAGAGCTAAAATAAATTATAAGATGTACAGTGATATGGGGTTTAACGGTAAGTTTCGTTGGGTGAAACCCACGAGACGGAGGTTCAAATCTCGTTGAGTACATGGCCTGTTGTGTCTTGGCTAGAAGAGTAGGCGACCCCAGAGTGGACGTCTCGGCTCTTGTTGAGGCATAAGTTCTTGCTATGTGTGGCTTGTAGGTTGCTGCACCTAGCCTAGGTTTATAGTGGAAGCCAGTTGGATTTGGTGGCTTGCAGGTTGCTGCACCTAGCCTAGGTTTATAGTGGAAGCCAGTTGGATTTGATCCTGGGCCTGCCCAGGATAACTCTCACCAGTTACCGATTGTCCTAGTGTTAAAAAAAATAAAAAATAAAATAAAATAAAATAAAATAAATTATAAGATTTGTGGAGCTGGAACGCTACTAAAAAGAGAACCAAGTAAAAAAAACCGACAATTTTTTTTTAATTACATGTTTAAGGTTTACAATGTGAGACATCAAAGAGCCACAACTGCACATAAGAAATGTTAAAGGAGAGACAGCCACCCTCAATTGAGAAAAGCCGTGTTAAACATTATAAACTGGAAAGCCGAAGTCATTATTGGTGTGCACATCTTTTGTGAATTGAAGTCAAAGTCACTTGGTTTTTATTTCAAAACTATATTAAAGTGTTCTGGTTTTAAGTACCAAACCGTTTTTCTAAAATTGCTTTTTTATCGTATTAAGGGGTTTATCAAAAGTTTTTAAAAGGGATTTTGTTAAAAGATTTATAAAAAGACTGTTTAATAAGTTTTTGTATAAAACTTATGTAAAAGCTCTTTTACTGCAGTAAATCCATGTAAATTTATTTTACAGCAGTGAACGAAGATTTTACACAGCAGTGTAAAAATCATTTTGTAAAAGAAGCAGAGTATTTTTTTTGGTGAATCCCTCTCAGTAAAAGAGGATGAATATGTATCAGACATTTTGTTTTAATGAATAGAAATATTTTATGGTGGTGAAATACTCTCTTCCCAGTCATTTTTTTGAAGCTTCCATGTGCACAAAAAGATCCTGTGGAGAGAAGGAAACAGAACATTGTCTCTGTGTGTTGAGTTTCAGTTTTATTTGTGTGTTTTTGGGATTTTACCAGAAAAACCCCCAACAGTGGTATCAGAGCTAGTCCAGGCTCTTTGAAGACGTCAAAGAAGCTGAAGGAAGGAGTTTATTTGCTGCAGCAGCTTCTCCAACAGAGAGAAGTCTCAGCCAAAAGGATTCAGGTATTTCTCAAATTAATTTTCTGTGTTGCTGTTGAAGAAACAGTGAGTCATTTTAAAAACACAGTCAAGAATTTCAAGCATAGTTAAGAAGTGCAATAATTTTCTGTGTTGCTGTTGAAGAAACAGTGAGTCATTTTAAAAACACAGTCAAGAATTTCAAGCATAGTTAAGAAGTGTAAGGAATGGCCAGCACCAGCACTAGCATGGGTATGTTTAACACCCAACTCCCACAGCTTAATGAAAAGAACTATGACTATTGGGCAATAGTTATGAAAGCTTTTCTTTTCTCAGAAGATTTATGGGAATTTGTTGAAAATGGTTTTGAAAACCCAGCAAATGATGATGAGTTTAATAGCTTAACTCAAGCAGAGAAAGAGCTGTTGAAGAACTATAAGAAGGAGGATGCTAAGGCCCTCTACTTCTTGTATCGAGCAGTGGCTGAGAGTGTGTTTCCAAGGATAGCAACAGCTAAGACATCCAGAGAAGCATGAGAAACTCTCAAGACAACCTATCAAGGCATGGAGAAAGTGAAGACAGCAAAACCTCAGTTCATTGAGGAGAAAGTTTGTGATGAAAGCTTAGAGAAAACAATAATGTTAAAAACTGTTTGTCTCGTGATGAAGGTGATGAGGAGATGGCTGAAGTACATCCCCAAACAGCAGTGCCAACGCAAGGGCAGCAAGAGACACCCTTGAGGAGAAATGAACAAGAGGCAACAAATGAAGGTATGAATTCTTTGTTTGCTTTATCCAGTCATGTTGATGACCTTGTTCATTTAGAAGATGGAGTTAAAAATAAGAAATGGACAGAACCCATGAATGGGAGAAAGGAATTAAAGTTCCTTGAAGATCTATTTAAAGAATATAGAGTTCGATATGTAACTCTTGCCAAGATGGCTGAGATGGGCTTCACAGCCAAAACCCTTGTCAATATGACAGAGGAAGAGATTGAAGATTTGATGAAGACCCTGGTAGAACTTTATCGAATGAATCTTCTTATAGAGGAGAGATATGAAATTAAATCTCCCATGAGAGCAAAGAAAGAGCAGGTCGCTGATATTCTGACCAAACCATTGGATCAGAAAAGTTTCGAATTTTTGATGAAGTGTCTGGGTAGGACTGATAACCCAGCAGTTGAAATTAAAGGGGAGTGTTGGAATATTAATTCCAACTGCAGGCTGTGTTGGCGGACGCGGACAGTCGGACAGCGACGGCGGCACAGTCAGTTGCCGACTCAGCCAACACGCAGCAGGAAAAAACAACTCAGGAAAACCACTGAACGTTATCGGACCGCCTTTGGTCTGCAGGTGGTTTCCGTACACTCTCACCCGACGCAATCAGTTTTGGACACGCGTCCTCTGTACGTTTGCAAAACCACTGCTCCATCGGAACGTAAAGCTTGGTCAAGTAAGGGCTTCCGATATCCTTCACAACCGCCCGATTGAGTTCATCATTATCCACCGTCGATTGCAACCAAGCTGCCAGCAAATGAACTTGACGTGCCGTAAAAGCTTTGTGTTTGACCACAGTATTGTCAGCGAGGCAATTTAATGATTTTACAGCGGTTCGTAAATGGTTGGTGAAGATTTAATTTTAATGTTTTGCATTTGGTCACGAGAGTATGGCTAAAAATAAAAAAAATGTCATATGTTTTTTTATAATGTATTGTGACCAATGCAGCTGCATAAAAAAAAGTTAGGCGAAGCTGCATTGAGCTTAAAAGGCAGAAGCCGTGAAGGTATGAGTTAGTAATGGCTGTCAAGTGAAGATATGCATTGTAATGCAAGAAGAAGTGGAACGCATATGCTTTAGATATGTTTTTGGTGATGCGTTGACCACTTAGTGTGAATATATTGTAAAAAGCGCACAGCAGTGCCAGTGTAGAAGAACAGGGGAGCAGCGTGGAAGTTTTTGGCATGTGTTGACTTCGTTTTGTAAGTAAGGATCGCACAGCAGTGCGAAAACGATTTTGATGTAAATCATTTGCATTTTAATGCAAAGAAAGAAACGCACAGTCGTGCGAAGAAAATGAAACTGGAGCAGCTTGCAAATGGAGCATAGGTTTTTCACACAGCAGTGTGAATGGGAATGCACAGCGTGGTAATTTTTGTGGAGTTCATGCATTGGAATGCATAGCAGTTTTATGTAATGTGAAGAACGGATTTGTAAGTTTTTATTTTTACAGAAGTATATGTAAAAGTTTTTTACAGCAGTAAATGTAAACAAAAATTTACACACAGCTATGTAAATTTTTTTTATAAAGGAGATAGAGTAATTTTGCTGAAATGTTTTTGGTAAATCCCTCTTAGTGAAAGAGGAAGAAATATGTATCAGGCATTTTCATTTTAATGAATACAAATCTTTTTATGGTGGTGTAATACTTTGTTCTCAGTCATTTTTTTTAAAGCTTCCCTGTGCACAAAAAGATCCTGAGGCAGAGAAACAGAGCATTGCCTCTGTGTGTTTAGTAGTCTTTTGTTGCAGCAGTAAATCTTCTCCAGCAAAGTGAAGTCTCAGGCAAAAGATTCAGGTATTCCTCAAAGTTTTCTTTTTGTTACTGCTGAAGCAGTCAGTGTTTTAAAATACACAGTCAAGAAATTGAAGCATAGTTGAGGATGCAAGGAATGGCTAGTACCAGCACTAGCATGGGTATGTTTAATACCCAACTCCCACAGTTTAATGGGAAGAACTATGACTACTGGGCCATAACTATGAGAGCCCTGTTTGCCTCTCACGATTTATGGGAAATAGTTGAAGATGGTTTTGAAGAACCAGCAGATGAAAACGAGTTTAATAAATTAACTCCAGCAGAGAAGGATCTGCTGAAGAGCAATAGGAAGAAGGATTCAAAAGCCCGTGTGTTGTTGTATCTAGCAGTAGACCAGAGTGTGTTTCTAAGGTTAGCAGCAGCTAAGACAACAAATGAAGCATGGCAAACCCTCAAGACAGCCTATCAAGGCATGGAGAGAGTGAAGACAGCAAAACTACAATTGCTGATAAAAGATTTTGAGAATCTGAGCATGAAGGAGTCAGATAATATTGACTCATTCTTCACACATGTGATTGGTTTGGTCACACAGATGAGGACTCATGGAGAAACCATTGAAGAAAGGAGGATTGTGGAGAAAATATTGAGGGTCTTACCCTCAAAGTTTGATGCGATTGTCACCACCATAGAGGAGACAAAGGATCTCTCAAACTTTTCAGTTGATGAGCTTCATGCATCACTGATAACACATGAGCAGAGGTTGAGTAGAAATGAAAACTCATCTCTAGAGCAAGCCTTTAAGACCCAGATGTCCTTTGGAAGAGAAAGAGGTCAAGGCAGAGGAAACAAGAGAGGAAGAGGCAGAAGCCAGAACAGAGGTGGAAGGAACAACCCAGCAAATGCTCAAGGAAGAGGTAGCAATCCAAATCAGAACCAAGGCCAAGCCAGCAACCAACAAAGAGGACAACATCATGCTCAAGGACAAAGGTATGAAAAATCCAATGTCCAATGCTATTATTTTAAAAAATATGGGCATTATGCTAGTGAATGTAGGAAGAAGCAACATGATATGAGTAATAGACAAAATGCAAATGTCACTAGAGAAAACATGAGCCAAGATAATGTGTTGTTAGCTTGTAACATGGCTGAAACAAACAGTGAAGACATATGGTTTTTAGACTCAGGTTGCAGCAACCATATGACAGGAAACATAGCCCTCTTTTCTGCTCTAGATCAGAATATGAAATCAGAAGTTACACTAGGAACTGATAGTAAAATCTCTGTTATGGGAAAAGGAGAAGTCAAAATATTTACAAAGCAAGGAGAAAGGAAAACCATAGTAGATGTATACTATGTCCCTGGAATGAGATGTAACCTCTTGAGTATTGGACAGCTTGTCCATAAGGGGTACAATGTTTTATTTAAAAATGATGTATGCACCATCATGGATATAACACCCAGTAAAAGATGCATTGCTGAAGTGAAGATGACAAGGAACAGGATATTCCCTCTCAGGATCAGGGCAGATTTGAAAAACAAAAATGAAATTGCAGCAGTTACCCAAGAGGCTTTCCAAAGTGTGCCAAAGGATGAAAATTGGTTGTGGCATTTGAGATTTTGACATCTCAACTTTGGAGGTCTAAACTTGTTAAGCATAAAAGGAATGGTAAGAGGATTACCATTGATAGAGAAACCGGACAGCCTTTGTGAAAGTTGCATTTTGGGAAAACAACACAGAGAAAGTTTTCCATCAGGGAAGAGCATAAGGGCAAAGGCACCCTTAGAAATCATCCACTCATATTTATGTGGACCAATGCAAGCTCCATCATTAGCAGGCAACCAATATTTCCTAACATTCATTGATGATTTTACAAGAAAAACTTGGGTATACTTCCTTAAAAACAAAAGTGAAGTGTTTGAGAAATTCCAAAGTTTCAAGGCATTTGTGGAAAACCAAAGCGGGCTGCATATAAAAGTTTTGAGAACTGACAGAGGAGGTGAGTATATCTCCAAGGAATTCCTACGATTTTGTAGAGAAAATGGAATTCACAAACA
Organism: Pinus tabuliformis; assembly: GCA_031772625.1. Lineage (NCBI taxonomy): Eukaryota > Viridiplantae > Streptophyta > Pinopsida > Pinales > Pinaceae > Pinus > Pinus tabuliformis. The sequence goes on along the minus strand of CM062816.1, from coordinate 1,613,923,819 downwards.
GTTTACAGCTAGGTACACCCCACAGCAAAATGGAGTTGCTGAAAGGAAGAATAGGACCATCATGGATATGGCGAGGAGCATGTTGAAGGCAAAGCATTTGCCAAATGACTATTGGGCTGAAGCTGTAAACTGTGTAGTGTATATTTTGAACAGGTGTCCTACAAAAGCAGTGTTGAACAAAGTGCCGGAAGAAGCATGGAGTGGGAGAAAGCAAGGAGTCACCCACATGAGAGTTTTTGGATGTGTGGCCTATGCACACATACCAGATCAGTTAAGGAGGAAGTTGGACAACAAAGGGGAGAAATGCATCTTCATTGGATACAGTGAGGAATCCAAAGCTTACAGGTTGTATATTCCATCCACCAAGAAGTTTTTTGTCAGCAGAGATGTTCAATTCATTGAAGAGGAAGCTTGGGATGGAAGCATAGAGAAGACAGTTAATGTTAAAAACTATTTGTCTCATGATGAAGATGATGAGGAGGTGGCTAAAATGCATCCCCAAACAGCAGCGCCAACACAAGGACAGCAAGGGACACCATTGAGGATAAATGAGAGTGCTTCTCCAAGCACACCACAAGGAGGAAATTCAAGTGCATCTTCAAGCACTTGCACTCCAAATGAAAGAGGTAAGAAATTTAGAAATCTAAGTGATATTTATGATGAAGGAATGAATTCCTTATTTGCCTTGTATTGTCATGTTGATGATCCTATTCATTTCGAGGATGCAGTTAAAGATAGGAAATGGATAGAAGCTATGGATGAGGAGATGAATGCCATAGAGAGAAACAAAACATGGGATTTGGTTGAGCTACCAAAAGGCAAAGAAGTCATTGGAGTGAAATGGGTTTACAAGACCAAAAGCAATGCTGAAGGCAAGATAGAAAGGCACAAGGCAAGGTTGGTTGTCAAAGGATACAAGCAGCAGTATGGGAGAGATTATGAGGAAACTTTCGCACCGGTTGCAAGAATGGAAACCGTGAGAGCAGTGCTGTCCATAGCAGCTCAAAACAAATGGAAAGTATACCAAATGGACGTGAAGTCAACATTCCTAAATGGAGTGTTAAAGGAAGAGGTTTATGTTGAACAACCTCTAGGCTATGAGAAGAAAGGTGAAGAGCACAAAGTGTGCAAATTGAAGAAAGCTCTTTATGGGCTGAAGCAAGCGCCAAGAGCATGGTACAGTAGGATAGATTCCTATCTATTGGATAATGAATTCGACAAATGTGAAGGAGATCCCACCGTCTACATCAAAGAAAAGGATGGTAAAATTTTGATTGTTGTCTTATATGTTGATGATGTTATTTTCACAGGTAATGATGATCAGCTTATTGAGAATTTCAAATCAGTCATGAAGGAAGAATTTGAAATGACTGACATGGGTTTCTTGAGATACTTCTTAGGCATAGAAGTAGATCAAAATGAAAAAGGAATTTTTATCTCACAAGCTAGATATGTAAATCAAGTATTGGGCGGATTTAACATGCAAGAATGCAAGGCAGCGATCACTCCCACAGTAATGGGATTAAAACTCAGTAGAGAGGACAGCAGCAAGGATTTTGATCCTAGTTTGTACAAAAGTATTGTTGGTAGCCTTATGTATTTAACAAAACTAGGCCTGACATTATGTATGCTGTTAGTTTAATTTCCAGATTTATGGAGAGGCCAAAGGAGGCACATTGGCAGGCAGCAAAAAGAATTTTGAAGTATGTCAAAGGTACCAAAATGTTTGGAATTTTATATAATGTCTCAGAACATTCATATTTGGTTGGATACACTGATAGTGATTGGGCTGGAAGTGTAGATGATCGGAAAAGCACTTCCGTTATGTTTTTCATATGGGTTCAGGAGCCATTTTATGGGCTTCTAAGAAGCAGTCCATTGTAGCATTGTCTACAGCAGAGGCTGAATATGTGGCAGCTACATCAGCAGCATGTCAAGCAGTTTGGATGAGAAGAATGTTGAGGAGCTTAGGCCAAGAGCAGGCAAAAGCGACGGTGATTTTTTGTGACAATAGCTCTGCTATTGCATTGTCCAAGAATTCAGTGTTTCATAAGAGAACAAAACACATTGATACAAGGTTTCACTACATTAGAGAATTGGTGAACAATGGAGAAATTGTCCTAGAACATTACCGGACTCAAGAACAGGTAGTAGACATCTTGACAAAGCCATTGGATCAGAAAAGCTTTGAATTTTTGAGGAAGTGTCTGGGTATGACTGAATGCCCAACAGTTGAAATTAAAGGGGAGTGTTGAATATGTAATTTAAACTGCACATTTATAACTCCAAAACCACCGCAACGAAACCATAAACTGCTTGAGGGATATCGGACCGCTTTTGGTCACAAGGCAGTTTCTGTACACAAGAGCCCGATACAATATAGTGCAGACGCGTGGCTCTCGGCATACGTAAGCAAGTCTGACTTATCGGGTGCTAATGTTCAGCATAATGAGGCCTTCTGAAATCCTCCACCGTCGTCCGATTGTCTTCATCAATCTCCGCCATCGATTGTCTCAACCTGCATACGGCCAACATTAAAAAGCTTAGCGTGGAGTAACATCAAGTTTCGTTGACCATACCTTTTATTAATGAAGTGTCATATGCATAGGTGAATAGTTAAGTTTTTTATATTACGGCACGTAAAGCCATTAAGTTTGTTCGTTTTGTTTTGATATACGTTTTTGTTTAGTTTTTATTATGAGCCAAAAAAAATGAAAATGCTTTATGTTGTAATGCTCCTTTAGCTGCAGTGAAAAAAACTAAGTTGACCTTTCATAAGACTTTGGTTTTGCACAACAGTGCAAGCTAGAAAAATCAATGGGAACACATATGTATTCGAAGGCTTTTATGTGTTGATTTTTTTTATGCGAGGAGCGAATATCGCACAACAGTGCGTAGAAGAAGAATGAGAGTTTTTGTATGTCTTTGTATTTTATTTTTGTGATATGCACAGCAGTGGGAAACAAGAAGTGGTAAATGTAAAATCTCTTTTACAACAGTAAATCCATGTAAATTTATTTTACAGCAGTGAACGAAGATTTTACACAGCAGTGTAAAAATCATTTTGTAAAAGAGGCGGAGTATTTTCTTTGGTGAATCCCTCTCAGTAAAAGAGGATGAATATGTATCAGGCATTTTGTTTTAATGAATAGAAATCTTTTATGGTGGTGAAATACTCTATTCCCAGTCATTTTTTTGAAGCTTCCCTATGCACAAAAAGATCCTGTGGAGAGAAGGAAACAGAGCATTGTCTCTGTGTGTTGAGTTTCAGTTTTATTTGTGTGTTTTTGGGATTTTACCAGAAAAATCCCCAACAACCTATTAAAAGAAGCTTAGAAGGTTTTTATAAAAATGAAAAGGAGTGTTTTTTATTATTATTTGGAGAGGAGATATTTTTTAAAGATGGTTTTATAAGTTTTTACTTGTAATTTATTTTATTTCTAGTTAAGGATTATTACGTTTGAGTAATTTATTTTATTTATAGTTAAGGATTATTATGTGTAAGTCATTAAGATAGAGATCACTTTGAAAGCTCATGTTTGGGGGTATGTCACAAATAGATTTCGAGAACCTAAAGATGAAGTAGTTGAACGAGTTCTCATTAAAGCAGAGAGGGAATAATGGAAGAAAGACAAAAAGAAGAAAGTATAAGTGTTTCCGCTTATCCAACAAGGAGTGGACCTAAAGATAGCGTGGGAGACTTTGGCGACAAGCTATAAAGGTATGATCAAGGTCAATATTGTTAGGTTTTAGAATACTAAGAGAGATTTTTAAAGTTTGCAGATGAAGGAAACATAAGAAACCGATTCATTCATGAATCAGGCCTTGACTGTCATAAACATTTTAAGGGTTATGGTGATGACATAGAAGATCAAACAATGATTGACAAGGTCCTCAGATATTTTTCTACCAAATTTGATATTGTAATAGCAGCCATAGAAGAAACCAAGGATTTGGAAACATTGAAAGTTGATGAGTTGATGGGATCACTTTTATCCCATGAAGCAAGGATAGACAGAAATAAGGATTCCACCTTAAAAATACTTTCAAAAGTCAGGTTTCTATTTCAAGAGACAAAGGTTGAGGCATAGGTAAATCGAGAGGTAGAGGACGAGGCGAAAGACATGGTGCTTAAAGAGATGACGGAGAAGAGAAAGAAAAAGAAAGTAGAAGTAATAGAATAAGCTGCAACAATAATCAAAGAGTCGACAAATCAAAGGTGATATGTTATTATTGCAATAAATTTGGTCACTATTCTCGTGATTGTGGAAAGAGGGTAGTTGATTAAGGAAATGAGAGAGCTAATGTCTCTCCAGAGAATGCTGACTCCATGTTCCTTTCTTGTCATACCATGCATGAACCTTCTGATAATGTGTGGTTGTTAGATAGTGGTTGTAGTAACCAAATGTCAAGCAACAAGAATTTGGTTGCCAATATGGATCAATTTGTGAAGACACAGGTAAAGTTGGGCACTAAAAAGACTGTGGATGTAGATGGAAAAGGAGTGCTCAACATTCTAACCAAACAAGGGGGAGCCAAAGACAATTTCATAGGTATATTATATCCCTGGTCTCAAACATAATTTGATTAGTGTTGGTTAGTTAATGCAAAAAGGATACAAGGTTATTTTTTAGGGACAAGAGTGTGTTATATATGAAAAACCTCCAAGCAATCAACTGATAGCAAAGGTGCATATGACAAGGAACAAACTCTTTCCTACAATCATGAATTACAGTAATCATGTGAGTTCTTTTATGGTTGCATGTTCTAACGATTACTGGTTATGGCACTTTCGGTTTGGACACTTGCATTTCTCTAGTTTGAGATTGTCGAAGTAGAAATTGATGGTTAGAGGATTACCTCACATCAAATAACCTTCTAGCACTTGTGAGTGTTGCATCTTGGGAAATAAACGTGGCGAAAGAGGGCACGTTTTGGTGGAAAAGACAATGGCTTGATTGAGCCATTTAAGTACTCAATCAATCCTTTTTTGAGCACTTGATCGAGCTCCCTGAGTGCTACAAGAAAAGATCAATCGAGGGTTTAAAACTAACCCTTAATCGAGCTAAAATGCTTGATCGAGCCATAATGCTAAATCAAGTTTTACGACTCAATCAAGCCCTATATATATATATATAGCGCTCCTACGGTCTGCACACACCATTTGCACATACCACAGGAGGTCGACCAAGAGTTTGATAGTAGGTCAATCGAGCAATGGAACCTTCAAACCAATCTTGTCAACCACCCCACCAACCTCGCAGAGAGTCAAACAAGAGTAGGTACTTTATTCTTTATCTTTCTTATTTAATATTTTTTGCAAAACATAATAAATTAATTTGAAAAAAAACAACCATGTACAAAAACCATGAAACCATACAAAAACCACACAAAAAAACCCGTAAAAAAAACTCAAAAAATCACAAAACCAACTAAGAAAACCATATATATATATATATATATATATATATATATATATCTTCAAACATGGACCAAAATCATAAAACCAACCTAGAAAACAATAAAAAAAACCCTTCAAAACAACCTAGAAAACACTTTGGAAGAACAAAAAACCGTATAATTTAGGTTTTAATTTTTTTTTACTTGCAATGTTTTGTGTATTAAATGCATATTTTCTCATTTTGAATGGTAATTTTTTTTTTTTTTTTTTTTTTTTTCTAATTATTTTAGGTTTTAAAGTTTTTCTTTAGGATTTTGTGAAAACAAAATTCATTTTTTCTTAAGTTTTTGTTATTTAAAATGCATTTTAAATATCTAGCTAAGTTGACCGAAAATAAACCCCAAAAAACTCCAAATAGAAAACAACAAAACTATAACCAATAAATAAGTAAAATAGGAGTTTGAGATTGACATGAGGAATATGGTTACTTATAGTGAACCTCTATTTATAAAATAAGATATTTTACTTTATTTTATTATTTTAAATTTAAATTAATTTATATTTTAATATTTTTTTAATAACAAATATACTATGATTCTAATTTTGAAAACAAAATATTAATCCTTAAAAGTTAAAAATATAAAAAGATAAAATTTTGTTGTTTATATATATATATATATATATACAACTCACTAAAAATTATATAACATCGTGTCACCGTATATAATTGTAACATTTTACATCACATATATATAACTAGATAACATAACATGTAACTGTATTTAACTATAAAATCACATAGCTATATATTATAGTTCTATATATAAAATATATAACATAACATAGTTTCACAACTATTTAACACACACACGCATATATATAACCATAACTAGCATTTGCAGCAAATGTTGCAAAGGCAACGTCGTAAGGCATAAAGTGTGGAAGAACAACGACATGTGAATGTACATTTTCGAAAGCAAGGGGTGGATGATAATGAGTTATAGTTGCAATAATATGGATATTTTGTAAATAATAGTATTGTCATGTAGAGGTTATCCATTATCCATGTAGTTTTTGTTGTGTATGTGAACATGTTTTCGTATATTATTCTAAGGTTTATTGTTTCTTATTTTTAAACAATTTGAATGAATTTATTTATTTATAATCCAACTTTAAATAATCTCATTGTCTGTTCAATGAAACTATAACCTTAATACAATAAGATTCATGAAGGTAGTGAGAGTGAAGGGCATTTGAAATGATTCAGTTTTCAACGATATGTCTATAAGGAAAGTACAAGCACTTGATTTTCCAATTGTGGGTCCTCAAGTCATCTGTATTTCCTGTTTGCAGATGCCACAATCAACAAAAAACCTTATTTGAAGTTTTGCAAACACCTTATCTGAAATTCTACTAACCAAAAATTATAAAGAATATAATACTAAAAGGTTGTGAAATAATAAGGTGTCATATTTGATGTAGTCTTATGCAACTTAATTTGGAGAGAAAAAACGATTTCCTGTGGGATGAGGTTTTAAGAGTTATGGATTCCTGGTATGATATATCTCTGTGCCATCAATAGATGTTAATTTTAAATGATTTGCAACAAGATTTTCGGAAACGTTGTATGAACCCACTATGAGATTTGATCATAGAGAATCTGGAAACAAAGTTCAATACATTTGTGAAGAGATTTTGTACTTAAGGTAGAAAATTTGAATATCCCAAGGAGTACATATCAACATTGAACCGAGAGAATGCTGTTGAATTTAAACCTAGAGTGACCTCAACTTTCCATCAGACCTTGACTTCTAAGGAAACAAATATTTGATCCATGCGTTCTTGTAATGGTTGAGACAAATGGCTAATATGAGCACATATTGTGGGGGACTTAAACGATGTACTTCAAAAAGATTGCTAAGAATAGAAACAGTTAGTTTGACTGCAGGCTTAACATAATCCTTAGGAGGGAAAAATCTTAGATCTTAATTTATTTTTGTGTAGAACGGCCTTTAGATTGATCTTGAAAAATTCTAAAACATTGGAGCCTGACCAACATCTTGGCTCTGGGGTAGGTCTGTGAGGTGTCACATATGAAGGGATACCATTGGCTTTACATCCACCATGCATATTTTAGAGCTTTGAATGGAAAGGAGTTTCTCCAGGGAAAACATGAATTATCTCTTTCTGCATGCTTCATCTCTTTCCATGGGACTTCTTTCTTATTTGATTTTCCTTATTTTGATGGGGATGTTCTTCCTTTTATTAGGATTTTCTTTGATGGTTATGATTATTTTATTGGGCTAAAAGGGCCTTTTTCTATCTCAGGCCATGATTTCTTGCATCTTTGTAATCCACGGAGTTCCCTTAGCACTTGGTCATTATAAGCTTGAAGGAGAAGTGTACTCCTTTAGGTTCCAGCCCCATGGTCTGTAGTGGACATCAATTTTAAATTAAGTTAAATTTAACTACATTAGTAGGTAAGGATGCAGTCATTCATACCACTCTACCTTATATGTTGTAGTCATTCATGGCGACATTCTATATGTTGGCACCTGAGTTTGCAGTGTAGTACCATCCTACTCCATCATGTTCATTTGGTACCTTTTGTGATCAGTCTTTGATATCAGTGATCCGGTTCATTCTTCAGCATCATTGACATTCTTATATGTGATATTCAGACATGTACTTGTTCGATCGTGATCAGATGATCCATTATGTATTTTCTAGTTCTTTATACTTGTATACTTAGTGGATCCGCTTGTACTTGATATGCGGACATGCTTTACTTTCTTTGAGCATGGGTATGCCTGCCTCAGACAGTGTTTCTTTCTGATCTCCTTTTGTGGCTTGGCAGGCTGAACTCTGGTGAAGTCCTTCTCAGTTTTTGGCAGATTTCCTTTCCATGAACTTGCTTAATATATTTCGGCCATCATGTACCCCTTCTAACCTCATATATTAGGGTTCATCTATTATAGCTCCAAACCTCACTCTTGATGTTTGTGACGTTGCACTCATGGCCTAGGGCAACCCCTCCTTCCAGACCTGGTCCAAATATTCAAAAAACAGTGTTTTACTCCCTATATGTGACATTTCCCTGAGCTAAACGCGTGTCTATACAGATATGTGTATACCTAACCCGCGTATATGTCTTAAAACACTTAAAAAAATTAAAACTCCTTAATTTCGGGCAGAAATAGTGGGTTTTACCTGCTGATTACCTATTAGTGCCCGTGGCCCAACTGTTCCCAATGAATTCCCAACTAAAAAACTACTTTGGGAGAAGTATAAAAAGGCTTCAATGGGAAGGCATAAGGGAGGAGAGAATAGAGAGAAAGATCACTCTGCTGATATTTTCCCTGACCAGGTCTGAAGATCCTTGTGCTTCTAGCACTTGCCCCATTTGTAGGAAACCCTTATTTCCTTGTGTGATAATGATTTTCTACTTGAGAGATCATGGAGTAAGTCATGGAAGGAGTTTGTTGAAGGCTTGAGACTGGACAAATCCAGAGGATGGTTCCACTTGGACCCTGCAAAAGGACGAATCAGGTGAAATCATTCCTTTCTGTATTTTAGTTATTTATAATAAAAGAAACACTTGTCTTATTCTTGATATAAATCTTCTTCATGTTCATGATGTCAATGTTATAATTCATATGTGAATGGTTGTTTTTAATTGTATAACTAACTGCCTTTCCTTATGTTATGAAGATGATTTCTTTATGATGCTTGGTCAATATACTGTTGTACTTTTTGGAATTGTTTGTTTTGCAGGTTGAAGGACTAAAAGGAACTAAAAGAGGGTTTGGACCCTAACTGGATCTTCTCGAACAAAGGACCTCAGGTACACCCCTTTTTCGTATAGTTTGTTTATATTAGCATCATGGTTGTATGGAATGAGTGTTTCTCTGTGTAAATAACCTCTGATCTACTAGGGTATCAACCCAAGACCCTAGGTGAATTTATCCCTTAACAATTATTCTTTATTCTTCAACATTAGCAATTGTGTTACCATTTGACTCAATGTAATAATGCCCAACACTTTCTGAGTAAACATAGCTTCTGGATGTACGTAGTCTTTGTTGAGTTTTATTCTTTATTCTTCAACATTAGCAATTGCGTTACCATTTGACTCAATGCAATAATGCCTGACTCTTTCTAAGTAAATATAGCTTCTAGATGTTCGTTGTCATATTTTCTAGAAGAAATCTCTATATTTTTGGTATTTTACTATTCTCTAAATCTTGATTTAAATTCTTCTCTATCTAGTATTGTTATTTACCATATAAATTATTTGTGAAAGGTTTTTAATTTTGGAATGTGATCCAAAAAGTAAGCTTATAACTTAGATATTAAAATGTAACAATAATTTAATTTCAAACATAAAATTAATTTAATTACAAGACTCCACTCTCTATTTCTTTATGCATTAAAGCATAAATATAACTGTAATTTTAATTTATTGGCAGAAAATAAAATTGAAGTAAACAAAAATAATAGCATTAAAACAAATATTTCACTTGAAACCAAAAGAAATAAAAAGACACAAAAATACAAGTTTTTTTTTTAATTAATTTCTAACTATATATTTATATTAGAACAACATTAATAGAAAATGTTGTATATTCATATTGGAATGATATTATAGAAAAATGCTAATAGCAAATGTTGTATATTCATATTGGAATGATATAGATAGAAAAATACTAATAAATAGATATTATATTCTTCTTTACACCTATATATTTTTCAAGATTAATAGCATAATTTTTTTTTTTTAAATCTTAATATATTCTTTTGTTGATGGTGCTGGACCCGCCAACATTCAGGGGATCACCCTGCTATGAGATCCCAACTAGACCTCACATTGTTTGGTGTGGGAGTCCCATCCGGTATGATGACCCAGTTGCCATTATCTTAAGGATTTTCCTCAACTCTTGCTTGTTAGCACATGAGAGTGGTCTACTTTGTCTTCGAGAAGTGAGGTTCGCATGCCTGGTAATTGATAGTGTCACTCGTGTCAGTGGCTCTTTCACTGTAGAGGGAGAGGGTGGGTGTGATTCTGAAGTTAGTTGGGAGGAAGCCCCAACTCTACTAGGAACACACACCACAACAGGACATGCACAACTTCCAGAGGAGTAGTCCACACGGATGTGACAGTCACAACACATAAGGGAAGATAACATGTACAACACTCAACAGATGAGTCCGCGTGAGTGCAACGGTTATTATAGAAAGTTTTATGCAAAATTTATGTCTGATGTCTAGGGAGGTAGCCACCACGGGAGGGACAACGTTAACAACATATACATCACATTTTCATTAATAGATTATGTATTACTACAAGTGAATGAGTTCAAGTGTTAAACACAAGTTAAAGAAACATGCATTACAAGTGTTCAAGATTAGTCTTACAACAATTACAATACATGTGTGAAAACGTGCTAGCCTATTAGTAGGCTTCTTAATTAAGCGAAAGTTCCAAGGCAAATCGTTACACCATACATCATTAACCCCATGGGTGGGGCATTAGAGCCACTACTTACTCGTCAAAGAAACGATTATAGACTCTCTTGGCTATGTGGGAGGAGATGAGGTGAAAATCCTTTTGCATGTACAAATGGGGGGGTATTTATAGCCAAGGGTGAAACTGACCCTTGTAGCTATCCTCATGACTGTTTGACTTCCATGAATTTTCGACTTTACATAACTCTTTGTACAACAAGTGGGTCTCTTGGACTTCCACATTACATTACATTGATTGACAGTATGGCCCACAATAGAGATGTGGACGACATGACAGTGCTGGTACATTCGTGCTGCTGCTAGTGTGAATGTCGAGTTGCAGTGCTACTGGATGACGGACATCCTCATGGTGTGTCACAGCTTCATCTCCACATGACAAAGTGCACAGAGTTTTCGATGGTCGTTGGTTCACTTGATGTTGCTTTTGCACGTTTCTCTTTGCTTGTATGTTGGAAGGCTTGACAGGTTTGTTTGTTCGCGAAAGGTGCATGTTCGTCCATCCGTCCGTCTGTGAGCACATCTTACATGTCTGCTCGTCCGTCCGTCCAGGAACACATCTTTGCATGATCATCCGTTCGCGAGCACATCTCTTCACATGCATCGTTTGTTCATCCATTGGTGTACCTATCCTTCTGCATGTTCTCCCTTCATTCATCCTATTTGTCGTCGCTCCATGTTTGTTTGTGTACCTCTACCTGAATTCATTCATGGCGAGACAACATAAAATCCAAAAGCCTCCTAGTCTACCATGATACATGATCATTTTAGATGCAGGTGACCGGGAGAGGTAACAAGGTTGCGAGGCAGGATGGAGGCTCTGGGTACTGCTGATGAAAACTACACAAGAGTCACTGGGTTATGAAGATGGTAAATTCAGATTGAAAGTGACTTTCCACGGGGTCTGGCTTAGCTAGAGGACAAAACTACGCAGTTTTTAGGAGGAACAGTCTGGGTTGCAGGAAGGATGGGCAGGAAAAATCTACGCAGTTTCTGGAATGAGCGGGTAGTGGAAGCTTGGTAGCCAGAACTGCGCAATTCCTGGAGGGAACTGGCAGCTGGCTGCCGGGAAACTGGCAACAAAAACTACGCAATTCCTAGAGGGAACTGGCAGTCAGTTACCGGGTCACTGGTAGCAAAAACTACATTATTCCTGGAAGAAACTGGCAGTCTGCTGCTGGGTCACTGGCAGCAAAAACTACGCAATTCCTGAGGGGAAATGTTAGTCAAATGTCAGGAGCTGTTGGTGGGAAAAACTGCATTGATGCTGGGAGGTTGGCCTGCTGATCACCTCTGCACAGTTTTTGAGCTGAGCGGACTACTGTGAAGGGCTTGCTCATGAAAACTGCGCAGTTTTCTTAGTTAGCAACCAGTCAGCTGTTAGGATACCTGACTGGAAAAACTATGTAATTTTTTGAGGGAGACAGGGATGGGCATTGGGTGTCTGTTCGACCTCTTTGTGCAATTTTCTCAATCAGTGGTGCGGGCAAGGATTGTAGCCTCTACGTAATTTTTGGGGGGAGTTAATACCGGGGTGGCTGCCAGGTCAAACTCTCCGGTTGACTAGCATGAGGGTTGATTGATTTTCTTGCGGGTAGCGTAACTTGAAATGACTTTCTTAGTGCTTCTGCACTGTTTTGGGTGACAATTGATCAAGTTGATAGCGGGGTGATTGTCTGACTGTCAGAGGGGATTTCGATCTTCAGAAGTTCAACAAAATGACTAAGTGTGTGAACGAGTGAAAGATGCATGTGTGATCTTGTAAACACACACTTACATGACTCAACGACGAGACGACTCAAAACCATCTAGACACACATGTTCAACATGACTGATCGATGGTGTAGGCGACAAGCATGACACTTGTGATTGATCATTGGCCGACCGTGATGACGCTTGTAGGACAATGAATGTGACTATGTGTGTGAGTGTGATAGATGTTTTCATAACGAACACAACATGTACACACGGATCGAAGAACTTGAGCATGACCAGAACATGGTTGCAAGCATGACTTTGACATCAACATACAAAAACATGGGCGAAATGAGCAAGAAAGGTGGGTGTGAAGACTCACATGAGCTCATGGAGTGAACCCGAGTGTGTGCATTCATTAAGTGAAATTCTCAAGGGAGGCTCCGAAATTGGGTGCAGGCCAAAATTTTTGAGGGTGGTTGTAGCCGCTACAATACTTGGTGACACACTGGTAGAACTTCAACTTCTCTGTTTTGGTTCATTGATAGCACAGGGCCTTGGTCTTTCGGGGAGTATTGAATGTTGTGTGGGTTACTTCGGCTTCCCCACTTACCCCATGAGCATACATGGTTCACCTTTTTCCAACTTTTTCAAACAAAATCAAAAGTTGATCATGATCACAATGTTTCGAATTCGGGAAGGGTAGTTTAGCTCGCAAGTTAAATATTTTCAGAGTATAAGTTTTCATCTCTGGTGTCGCTTCGCTGCTAGCAGGCCTAGACACTATCCTGGTGGATTCACGCAGGAACACACACATTGCTTCACTACCAGCGAGCCTGGTAAATACTTGGGTGGAGTTGCATGCTTCACCTCTCTCCGCAAGAAGCCTTTCTCTTCTTTCACCTTTTGTATTTTTTCGAGAGGACTGTGCATAGGCACTTATTTATTTTTTGGGTGGAAGAGGGATCCCGACTTATTAAGAGCAGAAGAGGTTGTTCCTTCATAGAAGCATGTAAGACCTCTGAAATAGGTTTGCTCGTTTAGATTTCCTCTTCTCTGTTTCTACTAGTTGGAAGAGCTTGAACACACAAAGCAGAAGGCTGAGTGCATGCATGGGGCTTCCCAGTGTGGACACAAATTCATGGTTGGACCAAAAATTCCCTTGCATACGGCTCGTATTTTCTGTCAAGAGTTCATCGATCGAAGGTTATAACCAAACACAGAGAAGATAGACAAAATACTGACCAAGTGCTGTAGTGTCACAAGTTTCTTCAAATATCAGCCGCATACTCTATTCAAAAGATAGAATGTAGTAGTTGGCAACACTTATTTACAGAAAGAAAAATAGTAAGATATCAAGAAAACAAAATAAAAATAAAAAAAATAGTAGGCATAATAGACCCAATAAAAACAAAGATGCTAGGCAAGGAAAACAAAATGAAAACAACAAGCAACAAGAAGACTATGTACATGGCACAGGGCGTGGCCTGACCTACTGAAAGAGATGCTCAAGATCTTGGCCATTGGTAGGAAGGTTGTCAACCCTCCCGCCAAGTGATTGCAGACGGTATGTGTGTGGGCCAAGCTTCTCATGGACTAGTGTAAGATTATTAGGTTCTGCTATCAGAACTTGGTGGTATCCGAAAGACCTTTACGTGAAAATGACACTACTGCTTCAGATGCTGCATGCAACATAGGCTCTGATGATGGCACGAGATAGTTATTTTTATTCCGGGAACGGTTCAAGTTTCTAAAATCAATGCAAAAGTGGATTTCCCTGGATTTCTTACGTATAGAACTTAAATTATAAACCCATGTATGGTGATGAACTTTGTAAATAATCCAAACATCCAACAACTTAGTCAATTCTTTCTGTATAATATGTTCAAGCGACATATGTGTTTTACCCATCCTTTTCTGCAATGGATTGGCTCCTCCTTTGCTTGGAATCTCGTTTTGGATCATTCACCTGTCGTGTGCACTAAGGTCATCATATACCCATGTGGACACATCTCGGTAAGTCTATTTGATCTAGCAAACAAAGGCTTTTTGCTACTGTGGTGTGTATTTTTCACCGAGACTGACTATCTTTATATCATGATTGGTTCCCAGTTGCTCTATTCATTCATAGTGGTGGACCTGTGGGTTTTGCTATTTTTGGGCCCTTGATAACGGTTCTTAAAGTCATAGAGCTTATTTAGAGAAACCACACCCTTGGGGATGAGGTTTCCTTTTTTTCCAATAGCTATAGTTTTCAGGGGCTTCTCGTGCTCATCTTCATCGCCTGTTGTGTCCTTGTAAACATCAACATTGTTCATGGAGTGCAGTATCAGTCAACCATCACCAAAAAAGCATAGCTTAGTTATGTTATCATAGACATAAGGCTTATACAAAACTTCAACAGTACATCTATCCCTAAGTAGTGACACACTAGCAGTTGTGTTTGCCAAGGCATTGGCAGTTGCACTACATGTTCTTGGCACAATAGTGATATTAAATGCATGGAAGTTAGAGATCAGTCATTATACCTCTAGCTGGTAACTTTTGAGACTAGGTGACAAACAATGAATGGTGTTATGTACTGTTGTACTACTGTTTACGAATCACCTACCACTTTGAGTGCTACTGCATTGAGTCTGATGGCTTTCTGT